>UESW01004728.1:658089-678456 GCA_900491605.1 Calamus simplicifolius
AGCAAGAGGCTCACCGCCATCAAGCTCATCAGCATGAGCATCTTCAAGCTCAAAAGCAAGAGCTCACTAGCAAGAGCGCCACTGCTCGCCGTCCAAACGGCCTCCTCTTCTACGGACAGCGACGCGGGGGGAGGCCCAAGCAAGGGCCTGAGCGCCTCCATTCCAATCAACCTGATTCCCTAGGGGGAGACCACCAGCGAGCTGATGTATCTAAATCAATAGCAGAAGGCGACAAATTTCTTCAAAGACACTTCACAATGATAACCTTTTCTACTCGGACAGTCGTAGTCCACACAAGGCGAGCAATCCCGAGGCTATCTTCGGCCAATAGGGAGCTGATCAGCACTCTTCCCTGGATGCTATTTCTCCCTCTGAACCATCTGCATCAAATGCCACATCATCATCATCACCTGGCACATCTTCCTGGCCGAGTTCCCTTCAAAAAGTAAGGTCCTGACCTGGCTATGTGAGGTGGGGAGGACGTGGACCAAGTCCCAGCCTAGTGCTATGCCATGCAAACTTAAATAAACGAGATGTAATGCATGAGGGAAAGGAAGCTTGGTACCAGCGAAAGGACAAAGAGAGGACATTGGGTGGAGGGGTCATTATGACCTTTCATTTTATGTACTTGGATATCATGGCTCCATCAAAGCCAAGGGAGACCAACAATGCTGGTGCTCCTTCGCTCTCGAATGGTCTTCTTCGCCTTCACAAAATACCCCGATCCAGCACCAAGAAGGGCTGGGGAAGGCCTCTGTCCCAACTCCAAGCCAGCCCCCAGCGTCTTGCTTTCGGCTCCAAGCTTTCTATCCGATGCCTCCGACTGTCTCTGACTCTGTCCCAGTGGCCTCTAACTCCTAGCTGTTCTTGGCTGCCCCTGGGCTCCTAATTGCTCCCATTCTTGGCTGCCGATCTGATAGTGGTCTCCCTGACTATCTTTTAGACTCTTTTTAGAGCGTGTGCGCCCATAGGGATGGATCAGATGGTGAGAATCGTGTTAACAAGGAGAAACCCCTGGGCTGATTATGAAAGAAAAAGATCTTAGGCCTCCAATCAGCGTCGACATCAAACACGACGCAAAGGCCAAAAAACTACAAAAGCTAGGTATACTACACTTTGATAAAAGCTTCTTTTCACTGATACTTAAAAATGTCATGCAGGAAAGACCGACTCTGCATTGGCATTCAAGACCAACCTCACGTTGGCACCAGAGCCCGAGGCCAGCTCGGCACTGAAGATCAACCCAGTATTGGCACCAGAGCTCGAGGCCAGCTCAACATCGAGAACTGACTCCAGCGTCGGCAACAAAGATCATCGGCACAAAGAAAAAAGCACCCGAGCCTAGTCCAAGCACCCTCAGATCATCGTCCAAGGTTAAAACGCACATAACGACTCTCAACTCTCAGGTCATCCTTCGGGGTTACTCTCAACTCTTAGGTCACCCTCCGGGTTAGAAGGCACTTGACGACTCTCAACTCTTAGGTCACCATCCGGGGTTAAAAGGCACCTGACAACTCTCAACTCTTAGATCACCCTTTGGTGTTAAAAGGCACCTGACGACTCTCAACTCTCAGGTCACCCTTCGAAGTTAAAAAGCACCTGACGACTTCAGCAACTCTCAGGTCATCCTTCGTGATTCAAAAGGCTCTCGACGGCCTCAACCTTACCTCAGCGGCTCTATCACTTTGCCTCCATGGCCTCATTACAACCTCAACAATTTCATCTCAGCCCTAACGGCCTTATATCAGCCTTAGCGATATTATTGCGGCTATCTCTTTGCCTCCACGGCCTCATTACAACCTCAACAGTTTCATCTCAGCCCCAGCAGCCTTATATCTGCCTTAGTGGTATTATTGCGGCTATCTCTTTGCCTCCATGGCCTCATTACAACATCAACGGTTTTATCTCAGCCCTAGTGGCCTTATATCTGCCTTAGCGGCATTATTGCGGCTCTATCAGCCTCGCGGCTTTATCACAGCCTCAACGACCTTACTTTAGCCTCGGCGGCTTCAACCCTGTCTTAGCAGCCAATGGCCAACGGGTAAGACCTTTGTTTAAATTATATACTTGCAACATATTGCTGGTCACTTTCAACCATCCAAGAAGAAGCACCAAGATAACTCACAGTTAGGAGAGGCTAACTCTCCAACTCACAGTTGACGAGGCTAGCTACTCCCAACTGACCAAGAAGACCAAGTCAACTCACAGTTGGGGGAGACCAATTTTTCAGCTCACAGTTGGCAGTACTGGCTACCCCCAGCCAATCTAAGGTAATCAATTTACCTCCAACATTGCTTAAAGTTTTTGAGCAGGCAAATGGGCAGCTTCAAAGAGCATGCAAATGTCCACACAAGGTAGATGAAAAGCCAAAGCCAAAACTAACAAGAAAAGATAAGTGCAAATATGTAGAGCACTACACTCCTTTCGCTTGGAGAATGCAAGGCACACGATCGCACAAGCTTAGGAGTGTGGGGGGCATCTGATGGGGCTAGTAACCCATGGGCAATGTTAACCTCACCAAGGTCGGCCATGGGAGTTGGCCTTGGCCGTCAGCCTCGACCACTGCACTCGGCCTCTTCCCCTTGGCCATGAACAGTGCTCGGCCTCTTTCCCTCGGCCATGAATAGTGCTTAGCCTCTTCCCCTCGGCCATGAACAGTGCTCGGCCATGAATAGTGCTCAGCCTCTTTCCTCGGCCATGAACAGTGCTCGACCTCTTTCCTTCAGCCATGAACAGTGCTCGGCCTCTTCCCCTCGGCCATGAACAGTTATCGGCCATGGGAGTCGGCCTCGGCCACCTCCCCTCAGTCTCTGCCATCAGCCTCGGCCACATCCCCTTCCCCTCGGCCACTTCCCCTCGGCCACGAACAGTGCCATGCAAATGTTCACCCACGGCCTTCTCTGGGGCTCATCCAAGGGCATGAACAGTGCCATGCACGTACTCTATAATCAATAATCCACGAGGGATAGAGCCAGCTTCAACTCCAAAATTCATCTTCTGCCTCAGCGGCTACACTTTGAGGCCCACGTGCTTGACTTTATCACCCATCACTGTCCACACAGGACAGCGGAATGATGGCATGGGGACACATCTGGCAAACGTCGTAACGGTCGGCCATGCCCTGCAGCAGCCTGCAATAGCTGTTCAAACCAAGCAATACATGCCAACTATGCAGCCACCTATATTTGATGGAACATGGCCTGCACTTCTGACATGCCATTAAGAAGCAAGCCTTGCCATTGCTGCCATTGCTGCCACCATAAATAAATGCTCTGACAAGTGACCATAGCTGATAATGAAATTGGATGGGCTCCACCAAGAGCTTATCATCGATATTGTTTGACATACGTATGCAGTAATTTTAACTTGAGATTCTCAAATGTTCAGTTGAAAAGAGCAGTATGGAAAGCAGGAAGCAAACATCAGCTTCTGAAGTTTAACTTTCTGATGGAAAGGATTAAAATAATCAATGTAGAAGCTTGGACTTGGCTATCGAAGTTAGAGCCGAAGAAGTGGACATTGGTAAATGACAGGGGCTTTTGCTACGGTACATTGACAACCAATCTCTTGGAGGTTTTTAATTGCGTTTTGAGGGGAGCTAGAAATCGCCACTTCATCAATGAAAATCGCCACTTCAAGTGGCGATTGCATTTCAGTTGAAATCGCCACTTTAAGTGGTGATTTCATTTAGATGTGCACTCCGTTTCTGAAATCGCCAATGCAGTAAAATGAGCCCCGGTAGAAATGAGTTTTAGTCCGAAATCATTCAACATTACCAACTGCTATTCTGTTGCTTTTGTTAAGAACATTCTTTGCAAAATGAGTTTCAAAGCCGACAATGAATCATGAACCAGCTGCAGGTTTAAGTAACTACTTTCATTTGTACCGAAACTTGACCGAAACTCAACCAAAACTCAACCAAAACATGACCGAAACTCAACCAAAACTTGACCAAAACTCAACCAAAACTTAACCAAAACTCAGTCAAAATTGTACCGAAACTCAATCGAAACTCATGTCATCCAATGCCAAACATGAAAAAAATTTATGTCCAACAGAATAACACATACTCATAAAAATTAAATTTATCTGATACATGAAAAAAAAGAATTTTTACAACAGTTGGTTTGAGTACAACAATCTAGGAAACCTAGGTTTAAGTTTGTGCAACATTCATTTGCCTGAGTGCCAATTGCAAAATAGAAAGATAACTAAAGTCACAAATCATAAGTACATTAAAAAGATTAAAGGAACTTGACCAAAACTCAGCCGAAACTTGACCAAAACTTAATTGAAACTTAACCAAAACTCAGCCGAAACTGTACCAAAATTTAATCGAAACTCACGTCATCCAATGCCAAACATGAAAAAAATATATGTCTAACAGAATAACACATACTCATAAAAATTAAATTTATCTGATACATAAAAAAAAGAATTTTTACAATAGTTGGTTTGAGTACAACAATCTAGGAAACCTAGGTTCCACATCCACGTCTAGGAGGTCGGCGAATATGTCCATTCCGTCGCCTATAGGTCGCCAACGGTGGAGGATCCTCATCAATCACTTGAGATACCCCCTCCTACCTGGGGATCATGGTAGGACATCAGGCATAGCAGTGTCCAAATGCGATCGGAAGACATCCTCACTGATCTCGGCGATATCCGCATCAGCAATGTCATCAATGCAATATGCAGTGTGATCTCGTCTGGCAGATATACCCTCCCCGGCATCCCTCCTGTGCGAATACTCATGTGCTAATGGGGACTGCATGCAAGAAGGCGATGGGGTATAATGAAATGTCTCCATCGCCGGATCAAGATCAGCTCGTGTAGACTCCAGCCCCTCCGGCTAGAGTGCTGCTACAGGTGTGCTCTGAACATGCTGATGCCCAACGACAGACAATGTACCATAAGCTATCGCCGTCATGCTTCTCAAAATCTGTAGCCGCTCATCTTTCACTGAGGCGGCTATAGCCCGCTCGACCTCTATAATCAACTGTTGAAACCTCTCATGCTGCATATAAAATGATAACAAAAATTCATATGAAACCTTATGAAGTTGAAAGAAAAAGATACTCCTAAAAAAAATTCAAAATAGTACCAAAAACTTATATGAAGTGCCTTCCCCTTCGTAGCCCCTTGTATTATACTCAGAACGGCCTATACATATTCGGATGATGCTCCTAAACCAAGCCATATAATCGGGTGTGCATGGGACTCTGGCTATTATAAGCTCTCCCATAATAATATGCTGACACCGTGCATTCTATGTTGCAATATAAGTCCCGTGCATGGCATCCCATGCAGCATTTGACCTTCCCCGTCAATCAATCTGATGAAGATGTACCGACGTATCGCATGGGCATAGTATGGACTAACGACATCCAAATTACCGAAGCACTCGGTCCGGCAAATGCCACTTGACTACATCAAAACATATCAGCGGGGTCCGTGCCATCCAAATATCCGAACTGACCAAGCAGTTCGGAGGTAAAATAAAGATAACTGCCGGCGAGTAAGGACACTATATGAACTGCATAGAAAAAATTTAATTAATCCATAATCAACATAAACTTGAGAACTATCCCATCTAATTGAATTCCATATTACAACATGACATACCTATTGTTCACTATCATCCAACACATCCAACTAGTCCCTATATGCACGTAGTGTATGGGTTGAAACATTTTTCAAGTTATATTTTATATGCCATCTATACCCCCACGGTGCACTTAAGTGCCAATCATCATCGGCATCTGAAGGTCTAGCCTCCGGAGTCTCGAGTCTCATGGGATGGAAAATAGGAAATTATTCCCATGCCCAAATCTGCATGTTCGGATAATTCAAAATGTTAATTAACAATAAAAATTACCTCGATCTCAGATATAAGAATATAGTGTTTACCTGTAGCAATGGGAGGTATCCTCTGATGTCTGACTGGGTAGGACTCATTGCACGACATAGTGCTTTATATAAACCAGCAAGTGTAGCCGATCCCCAACTAAGAGCAGCAAATGCCTCCAAGTCTTTTAGAAATGGCACGTACATCAACTTCACTAAATTACCAGAGGTATCTGGAAGAATCACTTCACCAATAATTCGAAGAAGTTGTCCCCTCACGAATTGTTAGACAACCTCATCATCCACATCTTCGTCCAAGTGAAGGTCGCGATAGAATTGATCGAAGAATTCTAAACGAAAATGACCTTTCGGAAATGCTTCGACAGGAGGTTCAATACTAAATAACCTCCCAAATATAGCCTACCACTCTGGAATAGTATAGTGCGGATCTAACCCAGTAACAGTGGATCCATCAATCCGGAGGCCACTCAAAATACTGACATCATGTAGTGTAATGGTTGCCTCACCAAAAGGAAGATGAAATGTGTGGGTCTCTTACCGCCATCTCTCAACCAGTGCTAAAATAAGGCCAACATCCAGTCGAATCTGGCCAATATCCGATATATGCCAAACATGCCAACATGATCTAGGTAGTACTGCACTCATGGGTGTGACATGCCCGGTGTCTCTTTCCATATATGTGCATCATATCGACGGCATCTAAGAACCGGTAACTTCTGAATTTTTTTTTAATGATGCATCCATATTCACATAAACACATGTAAATTAATTAAGGACCGTCGATCAATAATACACACCTCGCCCTCAAATATGTTGGTTGATCTATGCAACCATTGCAAAGTGAGAACACTAGGATCATGAGGCCCTGAATCTAAAACATTATGAGCCATGTCTTGATAATCTGACAAAACAAGTTAAAAGAATTATTAGCTAATTACAAAGCGATAGTAGGACTGAAGTATTTATTAGCTGAAGGGAACTTTTAATTAACCAACTAGCATGGTCCAATATGTGTTTAGAAGCAATAAACCAATTCTAATAAAGGAAAAAGAAAAATAATAAAAAGAATTTGGTATCGAGTAAAGGATGATGGGCAAATAAAGAGTACGTGGAATCAACTAAGAAAAAGTATCCTATCTAAATGTAACCTATAGCTTAAATCCATTTTAAAGAGCCAATAAAAATAAAATCCCTAATCCCTGACTAAGTATCAGTACTAAACCAGAATTAAAACAAATTTATAGCTCAATATCATTCAAGACACATTAATTCAAAATCAAAACAATCCCAATAGATTCTTCAAACAGTACAAATTTAAGACAATTTGAGAGAGATTTTTTAATTGCAAAATAAGACAATAAGTCTAAATCAAAGCAGTTTTGATAGATCCAAACCAAAAAAGATCTTGAGGCCATAGACCATATATATAATATAATATATATATATATATCCTAAACAATTTCTTCAAAATCTACTCCTTCACCATGAGACATGTATCAATGATTTAGGTGACTTGAGATCAAGAACAATTAATTAGAAACTACCAATCACACATGCTTCCTAAAATTTATGCCTAAGGATATGATTGAGCTTCAATTGATCTTCAATTTTTCAAATTCAAGAGTCACATGTCTTGCACTATTAAGAATCTTTACAATGATATTTGCAACATGAAAGACAAGTATAAAAGAAGATTGGAGAAGGCCTAACCCCTCTGGAAAGAGGGCTGTCGGCAAGCAGCGGGAGGCCTGTCGGCAAGCAGCGGGGAGGGTCAGCGAGCAGGGGCTGGAGCACTGAGAGGGTTGTCAGCGAGCAGCTGGGAGGGTCAGCGAGCAGCAGGGAGGGTTGCCGGCGAGTAGGGAGTGAGGGAGTAGGGCACCGAGCGTTTAAGAAGGGATCGGGTTCGATCTCTCGATTTCTGAGAAAATCGCCACTTGGAGTGGCGATTTCAGAGTAGAAATCGCCACTTCAAATAGCAATTTTAACTGGAATGAAATCGCCACTTGGAGTGGCGATTTCATTACAAAAATCACCACTTGGAGTGGAGATTTCAATCTAAATAAAATCGCCACTCCAAGTGGCAATTTCTACCCCTAACGTCAGCACCCCGCTGACGGGGCTGAGTCGAGGGGTTATGTCGTAAAAGTGGAAAATGCCATTTGAAATGACGTTTTTCACTTTAACACCATTTTGTCAAAATCTTTGGTTCCGCCCCTTATTTTAAAACCGGTGCTAAAACTACTCCCATTCCCTAAATTGAATAGTGAACTGAACACTATTCCCCATATTTGCTTTTACGTCCGTACTTGCTTTTGGATAATTTGGAATATTTTGAGCGCCCAAGGCCCCAAATAATGCAGCTCTTCCCACCAGGCTATATATGAACGCTCTTAACTTCTTCACCAAAATGCCCAATTTGTCTTGTTTTATTTCGGTTTTCCGGGAAGGCCCACGTTAGAATATTGACATCAAGGCATTCCCTGCCGGCTTGACATCAAGGCATTCCCTAAACATGAACAATGAACAGAAAAAGAAAAAGCATGTTGGACCAAAAGGCATTCCCTAAATGCTCCGACGTCCGTATTAGCTTAGCACTTCCCCCCAGGCTATATAAACAATTAAACAGGCTACATGCACGCTCCTACGACTCACCTTGTGCTTCTTCACCAAAATGCCCAACCACGGCAACAGAAGGTGGCGGCGTAGGACTGCACTCCTACCTCCGGTGAACGAGGAGTCCGGAGCCCGAGGGATTCCTGTTAATGATTTATTTGATCTTAGGCCCAAGGATCTCACAGGTAAGTCATTAATAGGCCTTTGAACCGTCAGTATTTCTGAACTGCTGTTATTTAAATGTTAATTTCCTCCCAGCCTAGCTAGAACCGAATTTCTTAATGTCATCTGGCCAAATAATCATGAAACTTCTATGAAGCCAAGTCGAAGTCTTGGTTGGTCCCCAATCCCAATCTCTCCACCATCATGTATGATGTGAGAACACTTTTTGATGGGGCCAATGGGCCACAATAACAGCATCCAAACTTGGCAACTCGACCTTCCCCCCATCCGCTATCTTTTCTCTCTCCTTCGCATGGAGCCAGCTTCTGTTCGGCCTCGGCACTCGACTGCCCCCTCGGCCTCAGCCCCAGTCGGCCTCGGTCCCAGTCTCGCCTCGGCTTCCATAGCCTCGGTCTTGGCCGTCTCAACCTCGGCCATCTCGGCCTCAGCATGAACAGTGCTCGGCCCCAGTCGGCCTCGGCCCCGCTCGGCCACCTCGGCCTCGGCTCCAGCCAGCCTCTCCCCGGCATCGTCCGAGTTGGCCCTGGCCTCGGCTCTGGTTGGCCTCGGCCCCAGTCTCGCCTCGGCCACCACAGCCTCGGTCTCGGCCGTCTCAGCCTCGGCCATCTCAACGTCGGCATGAACAGTGCTCGGCCCCAGTCGGCCTCGGCCCTCGTCGACCTCGGCCCCAGTCTCGCCTCGACACTTCAGCTCAGCCTCGGCCCCAGTTGGCCTCGGTTCCAGTCGGGCTCGGCCCTATTTTTGCCTCGGCACTTCAGCTCGGCCTCGGCCCCGTCGGCCTCAACCCCCATCGGCCTCGGCCCCAGTGTCGCCTCGGCACTTCAGCTCGGCCTCGGCCCCAGTTGGCCTCGGCTTCAACTCGGCCTCGACCTCGGTCGGCCTCGGCCGTCTCAGCCTCGGCCATCTCGGCCTCGGCATGAATAGTGCTCGGCCTCAGTCGGCCTTGGCCCTGCTCGGCCACCTCGGCCTTGGCCTCAGCTCCAGTCGGCCTCGACTCCAAGCCGGCCTCGCCTCGGCATCATCCAAGCCGGCCTCGCCCCGGCGTCACCCAGTCGGCCCCGGCACATCATCCAAGTCGCCCCAGCGTCATCCAGTCGGCCTCGGACGGCCTCGGCCCCTGTCGGCCTCGCCTCTAGTCTTGCCTTCTGCCTCGGCCCCGGCTGCGAGCTTCCTCCTCGGCCCCGGCCTCGAGCTTTCATCCTCGGCCCCGGCCTCGAGCCTCCGCCTCGGCCCCGGCCTCGAGCTTTCATCCTTGGCCCCGGCCTCGAGCTTCCCGCCTCGGCCCCGGCCTCTAGCCTCCGTCTCGGCCCCGGCCTCGAGCCTTCCGCCTCGGCCCCGGCCTCGAGCCTTCCGCCTCGGCCCCGGCCTCGAGCCTTCCGCCTCGGCCCTGGCCTCTTCAGGTCGGCCCTGCCTCTGCCTTGGCCTCGAGCCTTCCTCCTCGGCCCCGGCCTCGAGCGTCCCTCCTCGGTCCCGGCCCCGAGCGTTCCTCCTCAGCCTCGGCCTCGAGCTTCCAGCTTTCCACCTTGGCCATGGCCTCGAGCTTTCCGCCTCGCCCTCGGCCTCGAGCCTTTCTCCTCGGCCCCAGACTCAAGCTTTCGCCTCGGCCCCGGCCTCGAGCGTCCCTCCTCGGCCTCGGCCTCGAGCGTTCCTCCTTGGCTCCGGCCTCAAGCCTCCGCCTCGGCCCCGGCTTCGAGCCTCCGCCTCGGCCACGGCCTCGAGCGTTCCTCCTCGGCCCTGGCCTCGAGCGTTCCTCCTCGGCCCCGGCCTCGAGCATTCCACCTCCGCCTCGGCCTCAAGACTTCCTCCTCGGCCCCGGCCTCGAGCGTCCTCCTCGGCCCCGGCCTCGAGCGTCCGCCTTGGCCCCGACCTCTTCAGGTCGGCCCCGGCTTCTCAAGTCATGCCGAGGTAGCCCCGATCTCTTCAGGTCGACCCCGATGCCACCGACTGATGGGACCCGGCCCGACAACCGAATGACTCCCCCTCTTCGATGGGACAGGACCTACCAATCATCCCAAATGTACGTAACTCCTACGTGTTCCGTAGATGTCTCTCCCTCGGGCCAACCGGATGACTCCCCCTCTCCGATGGGACCTGGCCCAACAACCGAACGACTCCCCCTCTTCGATGGGACTTGACCCATCAGCCAGCTGCAGTCACCCACTCTGACGGGACTTGACTGCAGCCTTGACATGCCAAAGGAGGGAGCAAGCCCTGCCGTCACCTTAAATGCTCTTACAAGTGGCAGCACCCAAAGGCACCCCAAGCCTCATAGACATCAGCTCTGTCACTTCACCCATCAAAGTCATCATTATGAGGCCTCAACCACTCAAATCGGATAGACTCTAAGCATCTATAAAATGGGTAAGAGGGACCCCTGATGAGGTAACTAAACTGAGAACTGAACTCAGATAACTCAACCACAACAACACTCCTAAACGCTCATTCTTGCTCACAGAGAGCTCTTCTTTGAGCCTCTCTCTCTCTCTTTCTCTTTTGAGTTTTTTCAAGCTCACGGCTGTTGTCTAGAGCATTGACTTGAGCGTCGGAGGGTCCCCGCCGGAATCTCTGGCCCTCGAGACTTTTTGCAGGCTTCCAGATGCGAGAAGCTCGCCGAAATATCCTGAGCTCACTGACGAAGGCGATCGGACGCTCGCGGACGTTCGAGGGGGGTGATCTGGCAGCATCAGATTGGCGCGCCAGGTACGAGGAGAAAGCAGAGTTCTATGACACTAAGCTACAAGCTCTCACTCCCTCTACGACAACAATGAAAGCTTTCACCAGTTATGCTGGGGCGGCACCCTCAACGAGCTGAGCAGCAGGAGGCTAGCTCTCTGTTCCACCATCACCACCAGTTTAGGCCATTCAAGCAAAACATCGTGCCACCCTCACCCTGCATATTCAAGCATTAACGGTAGCTGTCCAAAAGCTGTGGAAGCGATATTTTACGGCCACACAGCAGCAAACAAGAGCTTACACTGCTCCTTTGGTTGCCGCTCAAGCCAGCTATCATCCATCCGATGGGAGATCTTCCTAGCAAGAGACTCACCACCGTCATATCTCAACAAGCACAGGAGCAAGAGCAACCTCAAGCTCATCAGCAATTTAAGGCTCAAGCTCATTAACCAGCAAGAGCGCCACTACTTGCCACTCAAATCCTAACTCCTAGTTACTTCAGAGCCAATCCGAGCCCAAGACCTCTTTCGGATTCCATTCCAGCTACCCTCAGATTTCAGCACTAGTACTCCCATCTTCAATCAACATAGTTTTCTGGGGGGTAGATCATCAACTCAGTAGAAGGAGACCAATTTCTTGAAAGAAAAATCTCTCAAGCCTATAATCGGACATCATCAAATCGGACATCATCAATGATGTATCTCCCTACATTATGAGCAATAAAGGACCTCCTTTAGCACCATGGCCGTTCCTTCCTTGCATCCAAGTACCAGATCTTAGAAAAGGAACTCTCCGGCATCACGGCCCATGGGACACCACTCGGCCCCGGCATGGCGGTGCCCCCCGAGTGGTTAAGACCCTAAAGGCTATGTACCCGATGAGTCATCCCTCGGGCAGAACACAAACTTTCGAGGTGGTTCAAAAGGAGCTCGCCGGCATCACGGCCCATGGGACACCACTCGACCCCGGCACGACGGTGCTGGTGCGGGCACCAGGATCAAGCAGAGGATTCTTAACCCTTTATGGATATCTGATTAGTTATGATTCAAGTCTTGAGTTGGAAAATAAAGTTTAGTTTATTTTGAGTCCCGTCCAGTTCATTTTATTCTAAATTGAGTCCTATCCAGTTTAATTTATTTTAATGTGAGTCCTATAGTAAGTTCATCAGCTTACAAGAGGAGACATCAGTATTGAAGCAGAAGACAAGGCCATCACAGTCAGACAGAGCAGCTGCTAAATTCAAGTTAGTGCCACACCTACTTCAAGCAGCCCACATGCCACCTAGCAGAGCAAGCAACCTTTCTGATCTGGATGATCATTTTTCTCATGATGCCGATTTCATGCCAAATCAAGCTGTCGCCAATTGCATCTGACTGCTTTCCAAGATCACCTTTCTCATCTAGACATTGCAGATTTTATGCCAAATTAAGCTACCGCTGATTGCATCTCAATCATATCTAGAAGATCACCTGCCTCATCTGGATGCCACAGATTTTATGCCGAATCCAGCTGCCACTGATTGCATCTAGAAGATCACCTTCCTCATCTGAATGCTGCAGATTTTATGCCAAATTTGACTAGGGCACCTTTTTTTCTCTCTTTTCATATCTGTATTTTCTTGGACCCCAAGTCTCTTGCTCTATAAAAGAGACCCTCTTGTACGAATGATGTATCTTTTATTATTAATCAATCAATCCAAGTTTTGAGTTAATGTGATTTTTATTAGTTGGTTCTCTGGTGCTCTTGTTCCCCTCCTCCTGCGCGTGCCAACATCCCAAGTCTCCAAGAGAAACCTTGGCCGCCCTCTCCTTTTTTCTACTCCTTCCTTGTCTCTTTGCCTCTATTCTAAATTTTTTTATGATTCTTTAAACCTTGTATGGTGATCTTGCAGATCCCTCGGTAGCCACGAATCCATAATTCAAGGCGATCCTCATCCAGGACAGCAGATACTTGGCCACAGATCCGTGGGCTCAAGGCTTGGTCATCTAGGGCGCATCTGCCAGGCAGAGCAACCCCTTCAACACTTTGATCTTCCTCCTCTTACCAGGTACACCCCTCTAATCTATTAGTAACTTTATTGTAGGAGAGCAAGCCCTACCGGGGCTTCTTAGCCTCGGCGGTCCTTCTTCTTTATTTTTTTTAGGAACTATTTTGCGTGCGGGTTTACTGTAAATTTTTCTAAATCCCTCGTAGGCTATTACTTTGGGAGAATAATCAATTGCAATCATTAATCATTAAAAAAAGAAAAAAAATAAATTACTTGCATGCGAATCGGTCCTGCATCAGTTTAGTATCAAAGCATAGTTAGGGCTTAATTTTAATTCATATTGTTATCAGTATATCATCTGTTAATTGAATTATTTCTGGCTTCATACACATCAAAAAAAAATTCTGAGATTTATTGCTATTTATAGATTTTTGGATTAGGGTTTGTGTTTTACATTTCATTCATCTACATTAAATTACTCTTAAGGGCTTTCATTGATGTCAGATAAGGGAGGGATTGAGACCCCTTCCTTGGCCCAAAACAATCACCCGTGCATTCCGATCCCAAGCCTCTAATCTAAAACTGAGTAGCAACTTAATTGACATTTTCCCTGGAGGGCTAGGGACACCAACAGTCAGTTTAGTGTACTGGAGGAGACTAGTACAAATCAATCTGGCGTGTGCTCTAAAATAGTGTCTAGAAGGGAGGTCAAATGTCAAACGACTTAAGCAAAGTGTTGGGGTTATTCTAATTAGGCACCTGCAATTTGCAGGACGAGCCTCCCCCCCTTCCACCTATCCCAACTGGCCAATTGAAGAGTTACTGTTAGATTGGCTTGCATTAAGCCAAATCCTTTACTCTGGATGACTAGGTCTAGCATACCGTAGTCCGAGTCAGTCTGAGTCTTATATGCTTGATTGTGCTTGCATGTGCACTAGATCTGGAGCATCTTTTCGCCTGTCACCACCTCCATTACAGGCTGAACCCATGGCTAATCAAAGCATTGATGATCACTTAAGGATCATCACTGAACAACTAGCCCGAATGAACCAAGACATCAAGCAATCTGAGGCTAGATTAGGGTTCAGGTTCGATCAAGTCGAAACTAGGTTGGGCATCCTAGAAGAAGCCCGTGAGCCCCACACTGAGTCTGATCATGAGACCTGATATGACTGATCCCGCATCGTCAGAAAAAAAGGTAACAGCAGCTAACAGAGATCACCATCTCCCGACCCCGAGACCCCCTCCGGTCTCGGGGTGCACCAGCATCATCCCATCCCTGGGACCCCTTACGGTCTCAGGGTGGGATCATCATCTCTTGACCCCGAGATCCCCTCCGGTCTTGGGGTGCACCGGCATCATCCCACCCCCGGGACACCTTCCGGTCTCGGGGTGGGATCGTCATCTCTCGACCCCGAGACCCCCTCCGGCCTCAGGGTGCACCGGCATCATCCCACCCCCAGAACCCCTTTCGGTCTCGGGGTGGGATCATCATCTCTTGACCCCGAGACCCCCTCCGGTCTAGGGATGCACCAGCATCATCCCACCCCCGGGACCCCTTCCAGTCTTGGGGTGGGATCGTCATCTCTCAATCCCGAGACCCCCTCCAATCTCGGGGTGCACCGGCATCATCCCACCCCTGGGACCCCTTCCGGTCTCGGGGTGGGATCATCATCTCTCGACCCCGAGACCACCTCCGGTCTCGGGGTGCACCGGCATCATTCCACCCCCGGAACCCCTTCCGGTCTCGGTGTGGGATCATCATCTCTCGACCCCGAAACTCCCTCTGGTCTCGGGGTGCACCGACATCATCCCACCCTCGGGACCCCTTCCGATCTCGGGGTGGGATCGCCATCTCTCGACCCCGAGACCCTCTCCAGTCTCGGGGTGCACTGGCATCATCCCACCCCCGGGACCCCTTCCGGTCTCGGGGTGGGATCATCATCTCTCGACCCCGAGACCCCCTCCGGTCTCGGGGTGCACCGGCATCATCCCACCCCCGGGACCCCTTCCGGTCTCGGGGTGGGATCATCATCTCTTGACCCCGAGACCCCCTCCGGTCTCGGGGTGCACCGGCATCATCCCACCCCCGGGACTCCTTCCAGTCTCGGGGTAGGATCATCATCTCTTGATCCCGAGACCCCCTCCGGTCTCGGGGTGCACCGGCATCATCCCACCCCCGGGACCCCTTCCGGTCTCAGGGTGGGATCATCATCTCTTGACCCCGAGACCCCCTCCGGTCTCGGGGTGCACTAGCATCATCCCACCCCTAGGACCCCTTCCGGTCTCGGGGTGGGATCGTCATCTCTTGACCCTAAGACCCCCTCCGGTCTCAGGGTGCATCGGCATCATCCCACCCCCGGGACCCCTTTCAGTCTCGGGGTGGGATCATCATCTCTTGACCCCGAGACCCCCTCTAGTCTCGGGGTGCGCCGGTATCATCCAACCCTCGGGACCCCTTCCGGTCTCGGGGTGGGATCATCATCTCTCGACCCCGAGACCCCCTCCGGTCTAGGGGTGCACCGACATCATCCCACCCCCGGGACCCCTTCCGGTCTTGGGGTGGGATCATCATCTCTTGACCCCAAGACCCCCTCCGGTCTCGGAGTGCACCGGCATCATCCCACCCCCGGGACCCCTTCCGGTCTCGGGGTGGGATCGTCATCTCTTGACCCCAAGACCCCCTCTGGTCTCGGGGTGCACCGGCATCATCCCACCCCCGGGACCCCTTCCGGTCTCGGGGTGCACCGGCATCATCCCACCCCCGGGACCCCTTCCGGTCTTGGGGTGAGATCATCATCTCTTGACCCCAAGACCCCCTCCGGTCTCGGGTGCACCAGCATCATCCCACCCCCGGGACCCCTTCCGATCTCGGGGTGGGATCATCATCTCTCGACCCCGAGACCCCCACCGATCTCGGGGTGCACCGGCATCATCCCACCCCCGGGACCCCTTCCGGTCTCGGGGTGGGATCGTCATCTCTTGACCCCGAGACCCCCTCTGGTCTCGGGGTGCACCAGCATCATCCCACCCCCGGGACCCCTTCCGGTCTCGGGGTGGGATCATCATCTCTTGACCCTGAGACCCCCTCCGGTCTCGGGGTGCACCGGCATCATCCCACCCCCGGGACCCCTTCCGGTCTCGGGGTGGGATCATCATCTCTTGACTCCGAGACCCCCTCCGTCTCGGGGTGCACCAGCATCATCCCACCCCCGGGACCCCTTCCGGTCTCGGGGTGGAATCATCATCTCTTGACCCCGAGACCCCCTCTGGTCTCGGGGTGCACCAGCATCATCCCACCCCCAGGACCCCTTCCGGTCTCGGGGTGGGATCATCATCTCTTGACCCCGAGACCCCCTCCGGTCTCGGGGTGCACCAGCATCATCCCACCCCCGGGACCCCTTCCGGTCTCGGGGTGGGATCATCATCTCTTGACCCCGAGACTCCCTCCGGTCTCGGGGTGCACCGGCATCATCCCACCCATGGGACCCCTTCCGGTCTCGGGGTAGGATCGTCATCTCTTGACCCCGAGACCCCCTCCGGTCTCGGGGTGCACCAGCATCATCACACCCCCGGGACCCCTTCCGGTCTCAGGATGGGACCACCATATCTCTACCCCGAGATCCTCCTCCGGTCTCGGGGTACGTGGGTATCATCAACGATTAGCATGCAGTTCAACCGTTGAAAAGAATGACAGCTCCGGGCCACATGGCGTGCCCACATGATTCTCCGTACGCCCGTGATTGCACCCCGTTACGGAGGGCCATGCCTCATAACGGCGTATGGCGCACTGCATGTTCCTGTGCGTGGCCGTGCTCCGTTACGGCGTACGATTCGCTACCACTTGCGACCGTCATGGTCATATCAAATAACGGCGCGCACCGAATGCCATCGCAGCTGTTAGACACGTGTGATATCACGTTAACAGGTAGTATGGGATGCCTCCGGCATGCACAGCGATGGTACGATGGTGATCTTTCGGAATAGTAAGATAGGATATTCGAACAGGTATAAAAGCACGTGCCTGCGCTGTAAGTAGGGATCCGAACTCTGGTTTTCTAGTTTTTCTTCCTCCTAGCAAAACCCTAACTACCTCAGCTCCTTTCCGCTGAGTGGTTCTTTGTCTGAACCCAAGTGACTGACTTGAGCATCGGAGGGTCCCTACCGAAACCACCGGTCTTCGGGGACTTTTCTTGCAGGGGTCCGAGGAGAAGGACGTCCGTCTTCCCCGACGTTTAAAGAAGGTGACTTGGCATCATCAGATTGGCGCGCCAGGAAGGGGGGGAAGAAAAGAAAGACATCGAACCAGCAGCTTACTTTTTCCTCTCTTCAAGCTCTTGAAGCCATGGTGACGACCCGGACGAAGGGAGTTTCAGCCGGTCGCGCTGGGGGGTAGCGCCGCGGAGCCGGTCCACCCGCGGAGGCCCCCCCGGCTCTCGCAGCCAGTATTTCGGAGCCGCTGCACCCCCGGGGGGCAGGGCCTTCTGTTCCTCAGGACGATGCTCCCGTGCCTGCTCCGCAATAGCTCTAGGAGGATAGATTTACTGTGTTGGCGATGCAAGTCCAGTCTTTGGCGACGGTGGTTCAGGGCCTACAGCACCAGCAGGCGGCCGTGCAGCAGCCGGAGCCGAATACATCTATCCCGGGGGTGGTGCAGCCCAGCCAGCATTCCTCCCGCCAAAGATCACCGGTTCTTGTGGATCATCACCATCGATCTCCGGCCAAGCCTCATCACCGCGAAGCTTCTAAGAGACATCGGTCTCCTTCCCGCCATGCTAGTGTCTCTCCTAAGCGGCGGCATGGGAAGGAGGCGGAGCGCCCACGCCGGCATCGCCGCCCCTGTTCTCCTTCTTCTGAATCTTTGGGGGAGGGCTCCTTTGATGGACGGATGTCTCGTTGAGCCGAGCGTCGACTCGAGGAGTGTAATCAGAAGTTGGAGGAGCTTAGCCGTCGGATCACCCACCTGCCAGAAACAAACTACGATAGCCGGCCTCCCTTGTCTCGCCGCATCATGGAGGAGCCCATCTCCACCAGATTCCGCCTTCCTCAGCTAGATCCATACGATGGGACCACAGACCTCCTGGACCATTTGGAGAGCTATAAGGTACTCATGCAAGTCCAGGGGGCCACTGACTCACTTATATGTATTGCCTTCCCTGCCACCCTGAAGAAGGCTGCTCGAGCTTGGTACTCCCGTCTGCCGCCGCGAAGCATCGATTCCTTTCGCCAGTTGGAGAGGGCTTTCTTAGCCCATTTTAACGCTTACCGGAAGATCCCGAGGGTGGCGGACAGTCTCTTTGCCGTCCAGCAGAAGAACGGCGAGCCCCTGCGGGACTATGTCGCCCGGTTTAAAGAAGCAGCTCTGGAGGTCTACAACCTGGAAGACTCGGTGGCTACCTTGGCCTTGAAGCGGGGGCTCCGCCCTTCTCGCTTCGCGTATTCTCTTGACAAGAAGCCTCCAAGATCTTACTCTGAGCTTCTGATCCGGGCCCAGAAATACATCCGGGCGGACAAGGCCGACTTTTCTCGGCGCGAGGCTGGTGGGAGTGTCCCCAAGAAGCCGGCCCGACCGGAGCCTGCAGAAGTTCGCCCCCAGAGGCCTGAGCCTCCTCGCTGGCCAGACAACCGCCCCCGAGCCCCTGCACCAAGAGACGGACCCTACACCCCATTGCTCGCCCTGATATCTCAGATCCTGCTCGAGATTGAAGGGGAGTCTTATTTGCAGCGCCCTCCTCCCATCAACCTGAAGATCCCCCGGAACAAGAACCTCTACTGCCGCTACCACCGGGACCATGGCCACAACATCGACGACTACCGTCAGCTGAAGAAGGCTATTGAAGACCTTATCCAGCAGGGCCACCTGGGAAAATTCGTTCAGAGGAACAACCCGGGAGCTCCTGGCCCGTCAGCCCCGCCACAGGTGATCGACAATACCCCGATGGAGAAGACGGTAGCGATGATTTCCTGGGGGACAGGAGGCCCGTCGAAGAGACCAAGAGGGGAGGGGGAGTCGGAGTCTGTAATTCATTTCTTCGAAAAAGACTTAGATGGGGTAGTGAATAAAAATGATGATAGCGTCGTCGTGTCTATGACAATCGCTAAGCATCCTATAAAAAGAATTTTAGTTGACAGTGGGAGTTCCGTAGATATTTTGAACTACGATGCCTTTGTTCGTATAAACTTGTCACCTGATTTGCTTCGACCTATCACTACACCTCTGATGGGATTCACAAGAGATTCTGTAAAAGTTGAGGGGGAGGTCACTCTCCCTGTGATGGCTGGTACAGCCCCGTGCCAGAGCACTGTTCTCATGAAGTTCTTGGTGGTTCACGTGCCCCTCGCATATAACGCGATCCTCAGGAGGCCCGGGCTCAACCTCTTGGATGCTGTCATATCCACTAAGAGGCTCCTCGTGAGGTTCCCCACCAGCAGAGGAGTCAGGGAGATGCGGGGAGAGCAGAATCCGCCAACACTTTGCTATCACTTGGCCCCTAGTCCGCAGGGGACAGCACCTGCACCGACACCTGAGATGCTTGACCCGCGAGACTTGGAGAAAAGGGGTGAGCCAGCCGAGCGGCTGCTTGCTTTTCCCCTCGGGGAGGACTCCGCGTGAACGGTCCGGATTGGAGCCTTACTTCCGAAGGAGGCTCGTGACCGACTCCTCACCTTTCTGCGGGCTAACGTGGACATCTTCGCATGGTCGGCATCCGACATGCTAGGAATTCCGGAGGAGGTGATCACACATCAGCTTAACATTCGGCCGGGGTGTCGGCCTATCCGGCAGAAGAAAAGGAGTTTTGCCCCTGACCGATAAAAGACCGTGGATGAGGAGGTGCGGAAGCTGCTGGCGGCCGGTCACACCCGCGAGGTGCATTACCCGGACTGGCTAGCGAATGTCGTAATGGTTCGCAAGGCTAGCAGGAGTTGGAGGATGTGCGTGGACTTCACCGACCTCAATAAGGCATGCCCTAAAGACAACTTCCCGCTGCCCCGAATCGATCAGCTGGTGGATGCCACGTCCGGGCATGAGACCCTTAGTTTCA
>UESW01004729.1:0-19655 GCA_900491605.1 Calamus simplicifolius
CACGGTATTCTTTAGTAAAAGGCAAAAGAATAGTTTGCTATGCCTACCACGCAGTTGGGTGGTCTCAAACGTTCGACCCTAGGGTCGCTTTAGAGAACCCTAGTGATACAGCTAGTGGGCCCCATGGGCTACAATGACATCATCTGAACTTGACCTCAGCAAATCGGCCTTTCTTCCTCGGTCCCGGCAGGACCAGGGCGGCCTCCCGGAGTCTGCCACCTTTTTCCTCTTCTTCCAAGCCGGCCTCAGTCTTCCACTCAGCATCCGGCTTCAAGATTCTCCCCGCGTCGGCTACTCCCAAGCTCCTCTGAAGCTCCCGACTCCCACTCAGCCGCACCACCTTTTCTCTCTCCTCCGCATAGAGCCAACTTGTTTGGCCTCGCCCCGGCCTCATCCAAGTCGGCCTCGCCCCGCCTCATCCAAGTCGGCCTATCTCCAGTCAGCCTCGGCCTCCAGTCACCTCTGTCTCCAGTCGGCCTCGGCTGCCCCTCGGCCTCGGTCTCCAATCGACCTCGGCCCCAGTCGGCCTCGGTCTCCAGTCGGCCTCGACCCCAGTTGGCGTCGGCTCCCAATCGGCCTCGGCCCCAGTCGACCTCAGTCTCCAATCGGCCTCGGCTCCAGTCGGCACTCGGCTGCCCCCTCAGCTCGGTCTCCAGTCGGCCTCGGCCCCAGTCGGCCTCGGTCTCCCGTCGGCCTCGGCTCCCATCAACCTCGGCCCCAGTCGGCACTCGGCTGCCCCCTCGGCCTCGGTCTCCAATCGGCCTCGGCCTCCAGACGGCCTCGGCCTCCAGACGACCTCGGTCTTCAGTCGGCCTCGGCCCCAATCTCGGTCTCCAGTCGGCAATGCCCTGCAGCAGCCTGCAACAACCGTTCAAGCCAAGCAGCACCTGCCATCCAACTGCAGCCACCTACTTTGACAGGACATGGCCTGCAGCCTGACAAGTCGCATAGGAGTAAGCTCCATAGCGCCTAAGACTGCCACGTAGACCCGCTAATCCGCATTCTGCCAAAATCATGGGCGGTTACTGATATACAATGGGTAGTTGCCGATATCTACGGTGCGTGCTTAGCAATTGCGCACCCACCCGCCGTCTATTGAGCCGATCCTAACGGAAGGATTCGACTGTTATCGACGAAGGGTAAGAGGGACCCCCGAACAGGTATATAAAGACCCCGACTCACAATGAGGAGGGGGGCTAAATCTCTACTCTCTCATTCAGATCCCTGTTCTCCAAATCGCTGACTTGAGCGTCGGAGGGTCCCCATCGGAACCACCGGTCCGGACTTTTCTTGCAGGTTCCCGGCTAAAGGAGGCGGTCCCTATCATTCCTCTGAAGGCCTACGAAGCATTTCTGTCGCCTGACGCTCCTCAAAGGTGATTTGGCAGCAACAGATTGGCGCGCCAGTAGGGGCGGTCAGCGATGCTGGTTTGCAGATCCTCATCCCCTTTTATCAAAATGGTGGATCATAAAGATGGCGATAACCCCAGATCTAAGAAGCTCTCGCTAGTTATGCTGGAGGGCACTTTCAACGGGCTGAGCAATAGAAGGCCAGCTCTTCATTCCACCATCCCACTATCTCGGACCATTCAAGTAGAACATCTGCCATCATCATCTTGCAAATCCAATCATTGACAGCAACTGTCCAAAAGCTCCAGAAGCAACGTCTGATGGCCACGCAACAGCGTGTAAAAGCCTCTGCTCGCCCTTTGGTCGCTACTCGGGCCAGCCATCATTTATCCCGCCGAAAATCTTCCAGCAGGAGATTCATCGTCATCAAGCTTATCAACAACTTAAAGCTTGGAGAGCTATTGCTCGCCACCAAGCGGCCTTCTCTCCTACGAACGGCGATGCGGGGGAAGGCCCAAGTAAGGTCAACGGCACCTCCAGCTCCCATGTCCAAGCTTCCTCCAGCTGCCTCCGACTCCACAACGCCAGGACCGGCCCTGTCCCGGTGTCTCCAGATCCGTCTCAACCCCACCATGCCTTGGCCATCTCCCGTCAGCCTCGGAAGGCCTCCGCCCAGCTCTAGTTTTTGCTGCCAGCTCCCGTCGACCTCGAAAGGCCTCCATCTCCTGCTCCCCTCAGCCCCGGCCTGCCTTGGCCTCGGCTCCCAGGCCATGCAGTCACCCGAGCTCCCCTCGGCCATGCAGCCTGTTGAGCCCCTCCTCGGCCTCGTACGGCCTGCCTTGGCCTCTGCTCCCCCTAGCCTGCCTCGGCTTGCAGCTTCCCAGCTTCCGCTCGGCCTCAGCACCGAGCTCCGCTTGGTCATGCAAGTTGCCGAGCTCCCCTCGGCTGTCCTGCTCTGCTCGTCCTCCCAAGCTTCTCCCTAGCTCCCGAGCTCCCTCTCGGAGGCTCCAAGGTTTCGTCTTTCGTGCGGGAAGGCTCCCACCCTCGACACCTTCTCCGTACGAGCGCCCAAGCTCCCCTTTGGCTTCAGCTTTTTCCCCCGTACGGCTCCCGACTCCGTAGCTTCGGCAAGCTCCCGAGCTCCCCTTGGCCTCAGCGCCAAGCACCGAACTCCCCTTGGCCTCGGCCTCAGCCCCTTGGCCTACTTCCCTGGGGGCAGACCACTAGCGGACTGAAGTATCCAAATCATCAGAAGGAGACGGGGGTGCTACAAGAGCTAAGTACACCATACTTGATAGTTTCTTTCATTGATACTTGAAAATGTCATGCAGGGAAGACCGACTCTGCATCAACATCCAAGACCAATCTCCCGTTGGCGTCTCAAAAGACCGATGTACCATCGGCACTCAAGCCCGACTCTGGTCGGCACTCAAAGCCCATGTACCATCGGCACTCAAGCCTGAATCCGCCTCGGCACTTCAAGCTCGAGCTCCCCTTGGCACTCTAAGCCCGAGCTCGCCTGGCACTCAAGCCCGAGTCCGCCTTGGCACTTCAAGCTCGACTCCAGCTCGGCACCTAAGCCCGAGGCCAGCTCGGCACCAAAGCCCGACTTCGCGTCGGCACCAAAGCCCGAGGCTAGCTCGGCACCAAAGCCTGACTCCGATCGGCACTCAAAGCCCGATGTAACATCGGCACTCAAGCCCGACTCCAGCTCGGCACCTAAGCCCGAGGCCAGCTTGGCACCAAAGCCCGACTTCACGTCGGCACCAGAGCCCGAGGCCAGCTCGACACCAAAGCCTGAGGCCAGCTCGGCACCAAGCGCCCGAGCCCCCCTCAGCCTCGGCCTCGGACCAGCTTCCACTCGACCTTGGCTCTTCCACTTGGCCTCGGCCTTGAACGGCCTTGGCCTCGTACGGCCTCAGCCTCCGCTCCCAGCCCGAGCTCGCCTCGGCACTCAAGCCCGAGCTCGCCTTGGCACTCAAAAAGCCCGAGCTCCCCTCGACACTCAAGCCGACTCCAGCTCAGCACCTAAGCCCGAGGCCAGCTCGACACCAAAGCCTGACTTTGCATCGGCACCAAAGCCCGAGGCTAGCTCGGCACCAAAGCCCGAGGCTAGCTTGGCACCAAAGCCCGGCTCCAATCGGCCCTGAAAGCCCGAGGCCAGCTTGGCACCTAAAGCCCGATGTACCATCGGCACTAAAGCCCGACTCCAGCTCAGCACTCAAAGCCTGACTCTTGTTGGCACTCAAAGCCCGATGTACCATCGGCACTCAAAGCCCGACTCCGGTCGGTACTCAAAGCCCGATGTACCATTGGCACTCAAGCCCGACTCCAGCTCGGCACCTAAGCCCGAGGCCAGCTCGGCACCAAAGCCCGACTTCGCGTCGGCACCAAAGCCCGAGGCCAGCTCGGCACCAAAGCCCGACTCCAGTCGGCCATAAAAGCTCGAGGCCAGCTCGACACCAGGCGCTCAGCCCCCCTCGGCCTCAGCCTCGGACCAGCTTCCACTCGACCTCGGCTCTTCCCCTCGGCCTCGGCCCCGTACGGCCTCGGCTCCCAGCTCCCCTCGGCACTCGGCTGCCCCCTCGGCCTCGTACGGCCTCGACCTCGGCCTCGTACGGCCTCGGCCTCCTCTCCAAGCCCGAGCTCCACTTGGCACTCAACAAGCCCGAGCTCTCCTGGCACTCAAGCCTGAGCTCCCATCGGCACTCAACACGCCCGAGCTCGCCTCGGCACTCAAGCCCGAGCTTCCATCGACACTCAACAAGCCCGAGCTCGCCTTGGCACCCAAGCTCGAGGCCAGCTCGACACCAAGGGCCAAAGACTGACTCCAACGTCGGCAATAAAGATCGTGGGCGTAAAGAAAAAGGCACCTGACGACTCTCAACTCTCGGGTCACCACTCGGACCGGTCGCGAAACCCCCAAGACGGTTTTACTGTAGCCTCAGCGGCTCCATTCATCTGCCTTCGTGGCCTCATTACAACTTCAACAGCCTTATCACAACCTCAATGGCTTTACTTTAGCCTCAGCGGCTCTAACTCCGCCTCAATGGCCAATGGCCAATCGAGTAAAACCTTTATCTAAAATATATACTTGCAACATATTACTGGTCGCTTTCAGCCATCAAAAGCCCCAAGATAACTCATAGCTGGGAGAGGCCAACTCCTCAGCTCACAGTTGATGAGCACCCACCTCCATGTTTCATAACAAAAAGAAGAGCCAAAGTCATCTCACGGTTAGGAGAAACTGACTCTCCAACTTACAGTTGACGGCATCTGCTTCCGACTCCGCATCGAAAGAGGATTACTGGCTGCCAGTCAAGGGTAACCAACTTACCTTTGTTGACCCAATTATTGATTTTGATGATTAATAAAAGACATGAGTATATTCACTATGTTTCTAATAGATTTAACAAGTGTTACAGGGATTAAAAATGTTTGATCAGTCAAAAGGGATAAAAAAATAAGTTTTGAATCAAAATTTTAAAGGATTTTTCAAAGTTCAGAGCTTGGAGTCGACACCCAAATAGTCAGAGCCGACCCCAAGGCGTATTAGAAGTTTTCTGAAATTTTGGCACGGTCTGAGTCGACACCCAGAGTTTCAGAGCCGACTCCAACCTGAGATACAGAGAAGTGTATTCTATCTCAGTTTCCAAGCCGACACCTAGAATTCAAAGCCGACACCTGAGAGTTCGGGAGCCGACACTGAGTTTCTGGAGCCGACTCTAACTTGAGAACAGAGAGCATTTTTTATGAGCATTTTGGAGCCGACACTTTTGGATTGCGGAGCCGACTCCTAAAAGGACGAGTCGACACTTAACTTTATTGGAGCCGACCCCTCAACAACTTTTTATTTGCTATTTTTGGATACCCGATTTGGAGCCGACATATAAAAAGTTGGAGCCGACTCCAACCTGTCAGGAATGGATTCTTTATTTATTAGAATGAACTCCAACGATAAGATTTCTTTTTACCTAACCTCTAACGGCTATTTTCTTTGTATATAGAAAGATCCAAGCATCTCACATCGGCTATATTTTTCACCTAATCTTGGATTAAGAGATATATAAAGGAGGAAACCGTTCGTTTGAATGAGAGGAGAAAAATAGAGAAAAATACCTAGTAAAAAGGAGAGAGAAATCAAAAGGAAAGATTCAGAGCTCAAATCCATCAACCCCAGAAAGCTCAAAGAGAAATCCACAAGCTTCTCAAGTTCAAATCAAGGAGATTTCCATCAATAGAAGAAAGAAAGCAAAAGCCCAAATCCTCAACTTCTCAACAGCAAATTTCTGTGAAGAATCTGAGCTGAGGCCCTGATTCAATCTTTCAAAGGAGAAGAGGAAAAGAAGAAAAGAAGAAAAGCATTCATTCAAAGAGCTTCAAATAGGCTTTTTTTATCCTTGTATACTTTATTGTTTATTTGCTCATTTGAGGAGCTGCTGTATTTAAAACTTTATTCTCCATTTGTGTTTGCTAATTCAATCGGGGAATTGAATTAGTGGAGGTAGTATACCTCGGTACAAGCTAAGGATAGCTTGTGGTTGGGTTGTGTACTGGTGAGCCCATAAAACCAGCTGGGTTTGTTGTGATCCCGGGGGAAACAACAAGTTTTGAGTTGTGAGCTTGTAAAACAACTCGACTGTAATCAAGTGGATTATAGTGTGGACCCAAGTGAAGCTTGGAAGTGGACGTAGGTGTTGGATACACCGAACCACTATAAAATCTTTATGTTTGCCATGTTTTATTCTTTGTCTTCTATCTCATTTAGTTGTGATTAGCATTCATTTATACTTTGCTCTCAAGCTCTTTCATTTCAAAGCAAATAGTTTTTTTTAAAAGAGTTAAATTTTTAAGAACCCAATTCACCCCCTCTTGGGTTGCCATCTGGGCCAACAATTGGTATCAGAGCTAGTGCTCATTTCTTGTTTGATCCAACGATCAAGAGTTAAAGATCCAAATGGCAGCTCAAGCTGGATCTTCATTTGCTGAAGGTCATTCTACCAATAGACCTCCTTTATTTAATGGTTCTAATTATCTTATTGGAAAGCTAGAATGAGAATTTTTATTCAAGCTTTAGATTATGAGCTTTGGAATGTAATCACTAATGGACCTAGCACACTCACACTTAGTAGATGGTTCAATAGTTCCTAAACCCGAAAGGGATTGGAATGAGAACGATAGGAAAATGGCTCAGCTCAATGCTAAGGCCATGAATGTTTTATATTGTGCTTTAGATGCTAATGAGTTTAATAGAATTTCTATATGTATTTCCGCAAAAGAAATTTGGGATAGACTAGAAGTTACCCATGAGGGTACTAATTAAGTCAAAGAATCTAAGATTAATATTCTTGTTCATAAGTATGAATTGTTTAGCATGGAGCAAACTGAATCTATAACCTGCATGTATACAAGATTTACTGATATTGTGAATGGTTTAAAGAGTCTTGGCAAGACCTATACTAACTCTGAATTGGTGCGTAAAATTCTTAGGTCTCTTCCAAGATCATGGGAAGCGAAAGCAACTACCATCCAAGAAGCCAAAGATTTAAATACATTACCTTTGGAAGAGCTACTTGGATCATTGATGACCCATGAACTGACCATGAAGCAACATCAAGAGGAAGAAGTAAAAAGAAGAAAACGATTGCCCTTAAACTGCAGAAAAGGAAACAAGCAGCAGTGAGGAAGAAGAGGAAGATAATGAAACAACCCTTCTTGCAAAGAAGTTCAGAAAATTTATGCAAAGAAGGAGACCCTTTCACAAGAAAAAATTTGGAACAAAGGTGGAAGGTGAAAAAGAAAAAGACAAGGACAAGGATAAAGAGAAAGACCCCTCATATGCTATGAATGTAAGAAACCGGGGCACTTTAGATATGATTGTCCTTAATTGAAAAAGGATACAAGAAAAAAAAGGCATACGTTGCAACATGGAGCGATAGCGAAGAATCCTCATCCGAGGAAGAACAAAAGGAAGTTGCAAACATTTGCTTTATGGCAAAAGAAGACGATGAGGTATGTACCGAAACTTATGACTTTATCTTTGATGAATTGTTTGATGCATTTAATGAATTAGTTAGTGATTTTAAAATTCTAAAAAAGAAAAGCAAAGTTTTAAAAAATGATAATTTAAATCTTGTCAAAGAAAAGGATAAACTAACTAATGAAATTGAAGAATTGAAATCTGAAAATAAGAATTTATCAAAGATAAAGAATCAATTTCTAATGAAAATGTTAGCTTAAAGAAAGAAGTTGATAAATATAAAAATATAGTTGATAAATTCACATATAGCTCTGAAAAACTGAATTTGTTATTGAGTAATCAAAGAGCTGTATTTGATAAAGCTGGATTAGGTTATAGGCCTAACAAGAAACAAAAGTATATTAAAAATTTCTTTAGAAAAGAATAGAATAAAAGTGATAGTTTCATGTTATTGTTGTAACAAGAAAGGACATAAAGCCTATGAATGTAATTTTAGAAAAATTAACAAGGATTTAAGTATTAAAGGAAAGAAAATATGGGTTCCGAAAGGAATAATCTTTGTTACTACTAACCATGAAGGACCCAAGAAAGCTTGGGTACCTAAACAGAAAGTTTGATTACTTTGCAGGAGTGTCTTGCGGCCAAAAGATCAAAATGAAAGTGGTATCTTGATAGCGGCTGCTCAAGACACATGACGGGTGACAAGAGCAATTCATCACCCTTAAGGATAAAAGAGGAGGAGTTGTCACATTTGAGACAATGGTAAAGCCAAATTATGGATTTGGTAAAATTCAGATAACTCCCTCACTTTAATTGAAAATGTTCTTTATATAGATGGTTTAAAGCATAACTTAATTAGTATTAGCCAATTATGCGATAAAGGTTTCAAAGTTTCATTTGAAGCTTCTATCTGCACTGTTTCTAATCCCATTGACAATAGCATTATATTTGTTGGTAATAGAAATGGCAATGTATACTTAATTGATTTAGACAATTTGTCTACTAGTAATCATTGCTTAGTTGCTAATAATGCTAATGTAAATGAGATTGGATGGCTATGGCATCGTAGATTAGGTCATGCAAGCACACACTTGATTTCAAAATTGATTAGAATGGACTTAGTTAAAGGACTTCCAAAGATAGATTTTGAAAATAACCAAATTTGTGATGCATGTCAATTTGGAAAAAACTAGAAACTTTCAAATCTAAAAATGTAGTTTCCACTTCTAGGCCACTAGAGCTACTTCACATGGACCTTTTTGGACCTACTAGAACAACTAGTCTAGGAGGAAAGAAATATGGCCTTGTGATAGTAGATGATTATTCTAGATTCACTTGTTTTTTTGGCTCACAAGGATGAGACTTTCTCAACATTTCTGAAATTCTTCAAGAAAGTCACTAATGAGAAAAACAACACCATAGTGTCTCTTAGAAGTGATCATGGCACAGAATTTGAAAATCATTTATTTAAAAATTTCTGCATTGAACATGGCATTCACCATAATTTTTCTGCACCTAGAACACCACAGCAAAATGGAGTTGTAGAAAGAAAAAATAGAACTTTAGAAGACATGGCCCGTACCATGCTATGTGAAAGCAACCTACCAAAATACTTTTGGGCGGAAGCTATAACACGGCATGTTACATCCTTAACAGAGCTCCTAATTAGGCCAATTCTCAAGAAAACTCCCTATGAATTATGGAATAATAGGAAACCAAACATTAGTTATTTTCATGCATTTGGCTGTAAATGTTTTATTCATAATAATGGAAAAGATAATCTTGAAAAATTTGATGCAAAATCTGATGAAGGCATATTCTTAGGATACTCAACAACTAGTAAAGCCTATAGAGTATTTAACAAAAAATCCTTAATTGTAGAAGAATCTATTCATGTAATTTTTGATGAGTCTTTAGCATCAAGTTCAGAAAAGATTGATGATGAGGAAGATACAAATATACTAGAAAGAGATATTAAAAAATTAAATATAGATGTATCTTCAGATCATGAACAAGAAGCTAAAGATGATTTACCTAGGGTTGATGTTATTGATACTAATCATAATGAGGTAGATCTTCCTAGAGATTGGAGATATGCCTATGGTCATCCGAAGGAATTGATTATAGGTGATCCATCTCAAGGAGTAAGAACTAGATCATCTATGAGGAATATCAATAATCATCTTGCATTTGTATCTCAAATTGAACCTAAAACTATTGAAGAAGCTGAAAAAGATAGTAATTGGATGCTAGCTATGCAAGAAGAATTAAATCAATTTACTAGGAATAATGTATGGTCCTTAGTTGATAGACCTAAAGGTCATTCAGTTATAGGATCTAAATGGGTATTTAGGAATAAATTGGATGAAAATGGCATAGTAATCAGAAATAAAGCTAGATTAGTTGCAAAAGGATATAATCAAGAAGAAGGAATTGATTTTGATGAAACTTTTGCACCTGTAGCTAGATTAGAGGCAATTAGATTACTACTTGCATTTGCATGTCATATGAACATCAATATATTTCAAATGGATGTTAAAAGTGCATTTTTAAATGGTTTTATAAATGAGGAAGTTTTTGTGGAACAACCACCTGGTTTTGAAGATCATGAATTTTCAAATCATGTTTTTAAATTACACAAAGCACTATATGGTTTAAAACAAGCACCTAGAGCTTGGTATGATAGGTTAAGCAAATTTCTAATTGAAAATGGTTTTTCTAGAGGAAATGTAGACAAAACCCTATTTTTGAAAAGAAAAGATAAAGACTTATTAGTAGTACAAATATATGTAGATGATATTGTATTCGGTGCTACTAACAATCTTTTGTGTCAAGAATTTGCTAAGCTAATGCAGGGTGAATTCGAGATGAGCATGATGGGAGAACTCAACTTCTTCCTAGGACTTCAAATCAAGCAAAGCAAAGAAGGGATTTTCATCAACCAAACAAAGTACACAAAAAAATTCTCAAGAAGTTTGGAATGGAATCAATCAAACCCCTTGGAACACCTATGAGTCCTTCATGCAAATTGGATAAAGATGAAGACGGTAAGAAAGTTGATCAAAAACACTATAGAGGTATGATCGGATCTCTACTTTACTTAACTGCAAGTAGACCTGATATCATGTTTGCTGTTTGTTTATGTGCTAGATTTCAATCAGAACCTAAAGAATCTCACTTAATTGCTGTAAAAAGAATACTAAGATATCTAAGTGGAACAAAAAATGTAGGATTATGGTATTCTAGAGATTCAACACTGAATTTAATTGCTTATTCAGACTCTGATTATGCTGGATGTAAACTAGATAGAAAAAGTACAAGTGGTGCATGTTAATTTTTAGGAAGTAACTTAATCTCTTGGTTTAGCAAAAAGCAAAATTCGGTTGCATTATCTACTGCTGAAGCAGAATATGTTGCAGCTGGAAGTTGCTGTGCTCAAATCCTTTGGATTAAGCGACAACTTGAAGATTATGGCATAACACTTGATAAAACTCCTATTAGATGTGATAATACAAGTGCAATCAATTTAACTAAATCCAATACAACATTCAAGAACTAAGCACATTGAAATTAGATATCATTTTATAAGAGAACATGTAGCTAACAATGAAATTTGCCTTGATTATGTTAATACTGAAGAACAGTTAGCTGACATATTTACAAAACCTTTGAGTGAAGAGAGATTTTGTTATCTTAGAGGAGAATTAGGGATTTGTGATCCTTTGGAATGATTTTAAAACCCCTAAGGAATGATTATCTAGAATTCAATCAATTCCTTGAGATTTCTCTCATGTTTTTAAGGACAATTTATCTAGACTTTTGAGCAATTTGATTCTCCACATTCCAAAGATTTTTTCAAAAAATTTATTGATTTTATTTTGACAAGTTTCGGTTGTTTGAAACTCACTTATTTTTCTCTGAAACTGTCAGTGGAGTCGACACCTTAATTTGTGGAGTCGACACCTTGTCTGTGTCGCTCTCGGTCTCTGACCTTGGAGCCGACACCCGCTTAAGCGGAGCCGACTCCAGCTCGGCGCTAACAGTGTTAGCGACTTGGAGTCGACACCCGACTTTGCGGGAGTCGACACCTGGTGGACCCAAATTGATTATATTAGGGCAGAGTCGACACCTTCTCATTTCGTATCTTCTCCAAACCCTCTCAAAAACCTCTCCAAACCTCCCAAAGCCAAATACTCCTCAAATCAACCATTCCCTAAGATTCCAATGGCACCTAAGCGTAGGGGATCGGTCTTTGATGCTCCCGTGGCTACAAGGAAGCGTACGGCTAGGCGTCCTGTCCGTGAACCTACTCCAAGCGATGATTCCTCTTCAACCCACTCAGATAATCCTAGCCCCTCCTCTCTTCAAGTAGATATCCTTGCTGGGCGAGTCATAACCATGGGAAGAAGGTGGATTTCGATTTCTTTGAAGCCGAGGGTTTTGCAATCGGTAGACAAATTAAAGAGCTCGGTTGGATAAGGTATGTTCTTTGGATGTTCCCACTTATCCGGCCCTAGTTAAGGAATTTTACTTCAATTTATCAAGGGGAGATGGTGGAATAGTTAGTTCAGTAAGAGGGAAAAGATTCATCTCACATATCAAATTTTAGGAAATCTTTTAGGCATCCCTGTCACTGGGCTTACTGCAGACATTCACAGTGAGAGATCAGATGCTTTATCAAGGATGTTGGGAAGGGAAGTAACTGAGTTTGAGGAAGTTAGGGCAAATCAATTGCCACTTGAGCTTAGATTACTGCATAACATTTGTGGTAGGATCCTATTTCCCAAGACTGGTCGTTTTGAGTATGTCTCAGAGCGAGACATAGTGATTATGGATAGTATTTTGATGGTCAGCCAATCAATCTTGCTGGAATGATGATATGGTATATGGCTGAGGCCGGGGGCAAGAGGAGATCTTCATTGCCTTATGGGATGATCCTGACCATGGCTTTTAGAAGTCAAGGAGTTGTCATTTCTGACAATGAGCCATCGAAGAACCTTAGACACACTGACTATTACAGCTTGGCTACTGTGCACAGAATGGGGTTTGTAAAAGTGGATGGTAGATAGGAAAGGAAAGGTCATCTGGATGAAAGAGCAGCTGAAATTAGGGCTACTGCACCATCTGAGGTAGGACCATCAGCGAGGCATCCATCACCAGAGCCTAGCAGATCATCACCACCACCGGCATCTACTCCAGCTCCTGCACATGTACCACCGCCTATGTCATCCATTGGTTTTTCTGATATTCAGTTGGAACAGCTTAAAAGTTTATTTGCTACTCACAAGGAAGAAATGAAAACAGAGATTGACAATAGTTTGATGAATTTAAGAGAAATGTATTATTCTTTGGATGAGAGAGTTAGTAAAATTGAATCCACACTTGGAGCCTCCGCAGAATCTTTGAAGAATGATCTCAAGAATATTTTTGAAGAGCTTAAAGATATTGGTGGAGATTCAGAGACTTACTCCAAATGCAATGCTGAGCTTCAGGACAAAATTATGACTGCATGTGCATTTGTTGATAGAAGACTAAAGGAATTTGTTAACTCAAAGTGAAGGAATGGAAAAAATATTAGAAGATTTGCAAAGACTTCTTAGAACTAATCTTTGATTATCTTGTAATGAAGTTTCTTTGATGTTATTGAAAGATGATGTTTAGTTTAGTTTGATGTTGATTTACTTTTCTTCTAAAATTTTGATGTAATGAAGTTTCCTTTTGTAATATGATGTAATGCTTGAAGTATGTAATGAACGTGTTTGATATTTAATGAATATCATTTGATCTTTGAAGCATCTCTCAATTTTGTCATTTAACTTGAAACTTCTTAACCTTTTTGTTGATTACAAAAAAGGAGGAGAAGTAATTGATAGTCGTATATGCATTGAAAGTTATAATGAGGGAGAAGTATTTAGTATTTGCATTGGAACAAATAAGCTTAATTAATTGGTATTGCATATAGGGAGAAGTAATTGACATATGTGCATTGAAAGGAAGAAGTCTAGCTAACTTAATTTGATACAATTTGATATGATTGTTTAATTAGTGTTAAACATTAAAAGTTTATTGATTAAAAGGGAAGAATAGATGTTAAATTGAGTATCATAGGGGGAGCTACTTCGTTCAGGGGAGCTTACCTATGAGAACTAAATATTTGAGAAATTTGATTTAAAAATATTATTATTTAAATCATCCATATACTCAATGTTTTTATAATCATCAAAAAGGGGAAGATTGTTGACCCAATTATTGATTTTGATGATTAATAAAAGACATGAGTATATTCACTATGTTTCTAATAGATTTAACAAGTGTTACAGGGATTAAAAATGTTTGATCAGTCAAAAGGATAAAGAAATAAGTTTTGAATCAAAATTTTAAAAGGATTTTTCAAAGTTCAGAGCTTGGAGTCGATACCCAAATAGTCAGGAGCCGACCCCAAGGCGTATCAGAAGTTTTCTGAAATTTTGGCACGGTCTGGAGTCGACACCCAGAGTTTCAGAGCCGACTCCAACCTGAGATACAGAGAAGTGTATTCTGTCTCAGTTTTCGGAGCCGACACCTAGATTCGGGAGCCGACACCTGAGAGTTCGGAGCCGACTCTAACCTGAGAATAGAGAGCGTGTTTTTATGAGCATTTCTGGAGCCGACTTTTGGATTGCGGAGTCGACTCCCGAAAGCGACGAGTCGACACTTAACTTTATTGGAGCCAACCCCTCAACAACTTTTTATTTGCTATTTTTGGATACCCGATTTGGAGCCGACACCTGAAAAGTTGGAGCCGACTCAACCTGTCAGGAACGGATTTTTTATTTGTCAGAACGGACTCCAATAGTAAGATTTCTTTTTACCTAACCTCTAACAGCTATTTTTTTGTGTGTAGAAAGATCCAAGCATCTGACAACGGCTATATTTCCTACCTAATCTTGGATTAAGAGATATATATAAAGGGGAAACCGTTTTTGAATGAGAGGAGAAAAATAGAGAAAAATACCTAGTAAAAAGGAGAGATAAATCAAGAGAAAAGATTCAGAGCTCAAATCCATCAACTCCAGAAAGCTCAAAGAGAAATCCACAAGCTTCTCAAGTTCAAATCAAGGAGATTTCCATCAATAGAAGAAAGAAAGCAAAAGCCCCAAATCCTCAACTTCTCAACAACAAATTTCTGTGAAGAATCTGAGCTGAGGCCCTGATTCAATCTTTCAAAGAAGAAGAGGAAAAGAAGAAAAGAAGAAAAGCATTCATTCAAAGAGCTTCAAACAGGCTTTTCTTATCCTTGTTTACTTTATTGTTTATTTGCTCATTTGAGGAGCTGCTGTGCATTTAAAACTTTATTCTCCATTTGTGTTTGCTAATTCAATCGGGGGATTGAATTAGTGAAGGTAGTATACCTCAATACAAGCTAAGGATAGCTTGTGGTTGGGTTGTATGCTGGTGAGCCCGTAAAACTAGCTGGGTTCGTTGTGATCCCGAGGGAAACAACAAGTTTTGAGTTGTGAGCTTGTAAAACAACTCGACTGTAATCAAGTGGATTATAGTGTGGACCCAAGTAAAGCTTGGGAGTGGACGTAGGTGTTAATACACCGAACCACTATAAAATCTTTGTGTTTGTCGTGCTTTGTCTCTTTGTCTCTCTCTCTATTTAGTTGTGATTAGCATTCATTTATACTTTGCTCTCAAGCTCTTTCATTTCAAAGCAAATAGTTTTTTTAAAAGAGTTAAATTTTTGAGAACCCAATTCACCTCCCTCTTGGGTTTCCATCTGGGCCAACAACCTTCAAACTGTGCTTAAAGTTTTTTAACAGGCAAAAAGCATGGCTCCAGAAAGCGTGAAGATGTCTGCACAAAGCATTGCAAAAGAAAAGTGATTTCTCCACCGGCAAGGAATCACAGTTGAAGTTGACATGAAAGAGCATATGCGAAGGTAAAAAGTTCTACACTCCTTTCGTTTAGCTGGGGCACACAAGCTCAAGGAGTGTGAGGGGCATCTGATACAGCCAGTGGGCCTCATGGGCCACAATGACAGCATCTGGGCTTGGCCTCAGCAAATCGGCCTTTCCTTCTCGGTCCCGGTAGGACCAGGGCGGCCTCCTGGAGTCCGCCACCTTTTCCCTCTTCTCCCAAACCGGCCTCAGTCTTCCACTCAGCCTCCAGCTTCAGGATTCTCCCCGCATCGGCTACTCCCAAGCTCCTCTAGAAGCTCCCAAGATCCCACTCAGCCGCACCACCTTCTCTTTCTCCTTCGCATAGAGCCAGCTTCTGTTCGACCTCGCCCCGGCCTCATCCAAGTCGGCCTCGCTCTGGCCTCATCCAAGTCGGCCTCTGTCTCCAGTCGGCCTCGGTCTCTAGTCGATCTCGGTCTCTACCTCGGCCTCCAGTATATATCCAAATCATCATCTGGGTCCTCATCTGAATAGGGTCGCTCATCATCTGAATCACGAATAAAATGTATTTCACCACTCGCTCTAGGTGCTCTTTTTCTTAGAAAACGAATAAGGCCGCATTGAATGGGGATCTTTCTGGCCCTCAGAAAGGGATTGGCACCGATCATATATTTGTAAAGCCTCACCATTTCCCGACATCATTCAACATCATCAGTAAATTTTGACAATTTGGAAAAGCAAAAGGCAAAGTTGTAGGTTGAGATTATATCATGGCGAAATATATCATAAAATTTTAATACCTGTGCAATGCTTCAGATGCTGTTCAGATACAGTTTTCAAGCTTATCTTTCTGCTCAATAAATCTGATGTGATATTATAATATCACCAGATGTTTGTGTCATAACGACCAAGCAGAAACGGTAATAACTATTTACCTTGTGCATGGCTACAAATTTAACCAAACCGTAATCAAGGTAGTGGCTACAACATGTCTGCATAAAAAATTGCTTCCTTTCAACTCACCTTCAGAAATTAATTTTTTAAGAATTCACAGCAAGGGCCATCATCAAAATATTTAGCATGCATTATAGAAGATCATATCCTGTATCAAAAATGAACTGTAAATGGAGAAATGACTTTATTAACTCATATGATAGAAATGAAAACAGGCATGCCAAATCTAAACCACATGAGAACAATTATAGAGAGTTTCTAAACAACAGGTCAGTATCCAGTTTTGGTCCCCACAATCCAGGGTCCTCGGAGGGTGGGCTGGCGACAAATCTAACCTTGGACATTTTTCAACAAAGTGGCTGCCCTAATACTAAAACCTATGCCATTGCACTTGTCAGCCCAAGTTTTTTACCATTGCACCAAGCAGTGGACCCTAAACCACATAGATAAAAAAAAAATGCAAATTTTCAATTTGGCAATAGTCTAAATTCATACTGATATGGATAATAAATAAAACAGTTAGAAAATAAAAATTGGTCCCCAGCCCTGGGCGGCCCCAGAGTCTAGGCGGCCCCCAGTCCTGGGCGGTCCCCAGTCCTGGGCGGCCCCCGGAGTCGGGGCAGCCCCCAGTCCTGGGCGGCCCCCAGAGTCTGGGCGGCCCCCATTCCTGGGCGGCCCCCAGTCCTAGGCGGTCCCTAGAGTCTGAGCGGCCCCCATTCCTGGGCGGCCCCCAGAGTCTGGACGGCCCCCAGTCCTGGGCGGTCCCCAGCCCTGGACGGCCCCCAGTCCTGGGCGACCCCCAGAGTATAGGCGGCCCCCAGTCCTGGGGGACCCCCAGCCCTGGACGGCCCCCAGAGCCTAGGTGGCCCCCAGTCCTAGGAGGCCCCCAGAGCCCTGGATGGCCCCCATTCCTGGGCGGCCCCCAGAGTCCGGACGGCCCCCAGCCCTGGACGGCCCCCAGAGCCTGGGCGGCCCCCAGTCCTGGGCGGCCCCCAGAGCCCTGGACGGCCTCCATTCCTGGGCGGCCCCCAGAGTCCGGACGGCCCCCAGCCCTGGACGGCCCCCAGAGTCTGGGCGGCCCCCAGTCCTGGGTGGCCCCCAGAGTCTGGGCGCCCCCATTCCTGGGCGGCCCCCAGAGTCCGGACGGCCCCAGTCCTGAGCGGCCCCCAGAGTCTGGGCGGCCCCCAGTCCTGGGCGGCCCCCAGAGTCTGGGCGGCCCCCATTCCTGGGCGGCCCCCAGAGTCCGGACGGCTCCCAGTCCTGGGCGATCCCCAGAGTCTGGGCGGCCCCTAGAGTCTGGGCGGCCCCCGGTCCTGGGCGGCCCCCAAATCGAGAATAATGTTCATGTCAGAACCACTAAACATGACAAACCGTCGTATTCAAAATCGAGAAATGTTAAACATCATAACGCTTTAAATGGTTCGAATAAGACAAGCACTGAAACACCGCCGTTTATCTAGAAAAAGGAGACACTTGAACTTCTATTTTAGAGCCAGATGCCTTTTCTCTGACTCTGACATCCCCACTAACCCTGACATTCCCTTGGGATGATCAAGGTCATCATGAAAATCCTTATCTTCGTGAGCAAGTTTCTTAATACCCTTATTATTCATTATCACGGAATGACCACGTAGCAAAAAATAATGACCACGTAGCAAAAAATGAAAAAAAATAAAAAACAAATGAGGGGGATAAGAAGGGGGAGGAGAAGGAAGAAGGGGACTTTTTCTTCTTCCTGAAAGAGATCTCATAACAATAGAGAAATCTGGTGATCCAGCATCAACAGATTGGCGCGCCAGGAAGGGGGATCGTCGTCGGAGCAGTGAGATATACCTGTTCTACGATTCCACGAAGATGAGCTCCAGATCTCTGGAAGAAGATCCCACTGATTGGTCTGGGGGGCATCTTTCGCCTCCCAATCATGATTTCACAACTCTTGGCCCTTCTCAGCCGGTGAAATCGAACCCTCCGGCTCTTTCTTCACCACTGCCGACTCCGGCTATTCCTCAAGACCCACTACTGATCCTCACTCAGCAAGTCCAGACTCTCGTGGGGATGGTTCAACAGATGCAAGAACGACACTCTCGAGGATCCCACAACGGCTCGAGCAGCCTCTATCGCCTAGGTCGGCTACTCCTGTTAGCCGACAATCAGCTCGAGGAAGATCTCCTCCGACAAAGCCTCTCCGCCCTTATTCTCCAGGAAGGCGGCGCTCCCAAAGTCCCGACGGTTCGCGCTCTTTGTCCCATTCCCCGGCAGCCGCCTACCGGACGACGACGGGGGAAGGAACCTTATGCGGGCATCGCCGATGGCGCCATCGGCTCCTTCCAGTTCTCCTGAACCGCCGGAGGAGTGACCGATAGAATGGAAAAGCGTCTTGAAGAGCAAGATCGCCGGCTGGAAGAACTCAGTCAAAGAATCAATAATCAGGGGTCGGATTACGACACCCGCCCCCCTCTCACTCGGCGGATTATGGAAGAGCCCATTCCAAGGAGGTTCCGATTTCCTCAACTTGACCCCTATGACGGCACCACTGATCCCCTAGATCATCTGGAAAGCTATAAAGCTATCATGCAGGTCCAAGGAGCAACGACGCCCTCTTATGCATTGCCTTCCCGGCCACCCTCCGTAAGGCGGCCCGTGTTTGGTATTCTCGTCTGCCCTCACGAAGTGTTGACTCTTTTCGACAATTGGAGAGATCTTTTCTGGCTCACTTCGACGCCTGTCGAAAATTCCTCGGGTGGCAGACAGCTTATTCTCCGTGCAGCAGCAGGAAGGAGAATCTTTGAAAGATTTTATAACCCGCTTCAAAGTGGCGGCCCTGGAGGTTTATCATCTTGAAGACGCTGTGGCCACTCTGGCTCTAAAACGGGGGCTCCGACCCTCCCGTTTTACTTATTCTTTGGACAAAAGACCTCCTTCTTCTTATGCTGATCTCCTGAGCCGTGCGCAGAAGTACATCCGCGCCGACGAAGCTGATTCATCCAGGAGAGGTGCACAAGGGAGGGCTAGCAAAAGATCCGCTCGCCCAGAGTTGATCGGACCCCCTTCCAAGAAGCCTGAGCTCTTGCACCGGCCGATTGATCGCCGCAAGAACCAACTCCCAGAGAGGACCATCTTACACCCTCTTGGCACCCCGGAGTCACATCCTTATGGAGATTGAAAACGAGCCTTATTTACGGCGTCCGCCCCCGTTGAAGAAGGGCACTGCCCGCGACAGAAGTCGCTATTGCCGTTTCCATAGGGATTATGGCCACGACACTGAAGAATGTCGGAACTTGAAGCAGGCCATCGAAGAGCTAATTCAGAGGGGATACCTTGGGCAATATGTCCAGAAGAAAGAGGCTCCTCCCATACCAGCTTTGATGGGACCTCCTCCTGCTCAAGCTAGCATTGACAACACCCCAAGAAAAGATGGTGGGCATGATTTCCCACGGAAAGGCTTCATCTTCCAAGAGACCAAGGGGAGTCGAAGATTAGATGATGTAA
>UESW01004729.1:27882-260293 GCA_900491605.1 Calamus simplicifolius
CGGTCATATTCGAGAGGCACAATATCCTGATTGGCTAGCCAATGTGGTTATGGTTCGGAAAGCCAGCGGAGGATGGAGAATATGCATCGACTACACAGATCTTAATAAAGCTTGTCCTAAGGACAGTTTTCCGTTGCCCCGGATCGACCAGTTAGTAGATTCAACTTCTGGTTATGAACTCCTTAGCTTTATGGATGCCTTCTCAGGGTATAATCAGATAAAATTGGACCCCTCAGATGAAGAGCATACTTCTTTTATCACCGAGAAGGGCATTTATTGTTATAAAGTAATGCCCTTCGGTTGAAGAACGCAGGAGCTACCTATCAGAGGCTGATGAACAAAGTTTTTAAAAACCAGCTCGGCCGCAACATGGAAGTATATGTAGATGATATGTTGACAAAAAGCACCTGTGCCACCGACCATGTCGCCGACCTGCAGGAAACTTTCCACAACCTCCGGCTCCATAGAATAAAGCTCAACCCGCGCAAATGTGCATTTGGAGTTACGGCAGGGAAATTCTTGGGTTTCTTAGTTACCCGGCGAGGGATTGAAGCAAACCCAGAGAAAATTCAAGCCATTCTCAATATGAGACGGCCTATGTGTAAGAAGGAGGTGCAACAACTCACCGGGAGGATAGCAGCATTAAGCCGATTTCTGTCCAGATCAGCTGAAAGATGTTTACCTTTCTTCAAGGTCTTGCGTAAAGCAGATGGCTTCGAGTGGACAGATGACTGTCAACAAGCTTTTGAAGAACTTAAGGAGTTCTTATCCACACCGCCCTGTTATCCAAGCCGGAAGGAAGGAGAGAAGCTCTTCCTTTATCTGGCGGCTTCTTCGGAAGCCGTTAGTTCCGTTCTGGTGCGTGTCGGCGACCACGCCATTCAACGACCTATATATTATACCAGCAAGGTGCTTCACGGTGCAGAGGAGAGATATTCCAAAACGGAGAAGTCATTTTTGCTCTATTGTTCTGCTCGGCGACTTAGACCCTACTTTCAAGCCCATCCTATAGTCGTCCTCACTGATCAACCTCTCAGAGCTATTTTGTCACGACCAGACACTTCTGGCCGGTTAGCCAAGTGGGCCATCAAACTAGGGGAGTTCGACTTATCATTTCAGCCCCGAGCATCTTTGAAATCCCAGGTCTTGGCTGATTTTCTAGTAGAGTGCACCTGGTCTGAGCAGCATCAAGAAGAACTCCCTCGGATCCTTTCAGACACTGAGGGGAAGATGATGAAGCATGGGCCCTCCACGTCGACGGAGCTCTAACTCACAAGGTAGCGGAGCTGGTCTCATTCTTGCTAGCCCAGAAGGCGTGGTACTAGAATATGCCCTTCGTTTCCTCTTTGAAGCCACCAACAATCAAGCTGAATATGAGGCTTTACTGACCGGAATCAAACTAGCACATGGGATGGGAATTAAGAATCTCCGAGTTTTCACTGACTCACAGCTTATTTCCGCCCAAGTGGCAGGGGAGTATGAAGCTCGGGACCCTATCATGTTCCAATATCTGAACAAGGTCAGACTATTAATTCCTTATTAGATCACTTCACCATCAGTTATATACCCAGAGGTGAAAATGCTAGGGCCGATATGTTAGCCCGACTGGCTACCTCAGTGGATAGTGCCATGGGCAAAACCTACGTCGAGTACCTGGAGACACCTAGTATTGAAGCTACTGAAGAAGCTTTGCCCATTATCCAAGAAGAAGCCTGGATGGAATCTTATATCCGGTATTTAAAAGACGGCGTTCTTCCAGTCGGTCGTGAAGAAGCAAAGCTGCTTAAGCGGAGAGCTTCTAAATTTGTGCTACTAGGAGGCCAACTTTACAAGAAATCCTTCTCTCAGCCCCTCCTCAAATGTGTTAATTTGGTTGATGCGGATTATGTCCTTAGAGAAATTCATGAAGGCATCGGGAATCACTCCGGAGGCCGATCTCTAGCACGCAAGGCCCTCCGACAAGGATATTACTGGCTCACCATGCAAGAGGATGCAACCGAACTAGTGAAAAGATGTGATCGATGCCAACGGTACGCCTACGTTCAGCGGCAACCATCTTCTCAGTTAAATTCTCTTTCTGCTCCTTGGCCCTTCGCTCAGTGGGGCATGGACATCCTCGGCCCTTTCCCTCTGGCATCGGGACAGCGCAAATTCCTACTAGTAGCCGTCGATTATTTTACTAAATGGGTTGAAGTCGAAGCACTCGCCAGAATCACTGAGGCCAAGGTCAAAACCTTTCTCTGGAAGGCCATTATTTGTCGATACGGCATACCACACACCTTCATCACCGACAATGGCCGACAGTTTGACAACGCCTTCCGGACTTTCTGTACTGATCTCGGCATCACCCAACGATTTACCTCCGTCGGCCATCCACAATCTAATGGAGAGGCTGAGGTTACAAATCGCATGATATTACGGGGACTAAGGACCAGACTGGACACGTCCAAAGGAAGGTGGGTAGAAGAGCTCCCGAGTGTACTCTGGGCGTACCATACGACTCCCAGAACACCAACAGCAGAAACACCATTCAACCTGGTTTTTGGTTCTGAAGCTGTTATTCCCATTGAAATTGGCTTACCAAGTAATCGAGTGGAATCATACAACGAAGCGGACAACCTCCCTAATTTAAGAGCCAATCTTGACCTCATTGAAGAAGCAAGAGATCGAGCTCGGATTAAAATGGCGGCCTACCAGCAGCAAGTGGCGAAGTATTACAATACCCGCGTCCGCTCGAAGAGCTTCCATCAGGGAGATTTAGTTCTGAGAAAGGCTTCGGTATCCAAACCAACAGAAGGGGGCAAATTGTCTCCGAATTGGGAAGGGCCCTACCGGGTAAGAAAAGTCCTTCACCGTGGAGCATACCAGCTTGAAGACCTGAGTGGACAACCAATCCCCCGAACATGGAACGCAGACAACCTCCGCCCCTACTACCAGTAATGTAATGTATTTATCCAATATTAAATGAGCCTATACATTTGAAGGCATATTTTTAAACAATTCTTAAAGGCGGCTCGATGGCCCTATAGTCCAAAGGACACCCCCAGGCCGGTATAACCTACCCCTGAGGAGGTTCAAGTCCATGACTCAAGCGGCCTCGAATCACGCTCTCCAACGAATAGGTGGCTCGACGGCCCTATAGTCCAAAGGACACCCCCAGGCCGGTATAACCTACCCCTGAGGAGGTTCAAGTCCGTGACTCAAGCGGCCTCGAATCACGCTCTCCAACGAACAGGCGGCTCGACGGCCCTATAGTCCAAAGGACACCCCCAGGCCGGTATAACCTACCCCTGAGGAGGTTCAAGTCCGTGACTCGAGCGGCCTCGAATCACGCTCTCCAACGAACAGGCGGCTCGACGGCCCTATAGTCCAAAGGACACCCCCAGGCCGGTATAACCTACCCCTGAGGAGGTTCAAGTCCGTGACTCAAGCGGCCTCGAATCATGCTCTCCAACGAACAGGCGGCTCGACGGCCCTATAGTCCAAAGGACACCCCCAGGCCGGTATAACCTACCCCTGAGGAGGTTCAAGTCCGTGACTCAAGCGGCCTCGAATCACGCTCTCCAACGAATAGGCAGCTCGACAGCCCTATAGTCCAAAGGACACCCCCAGGCCGGTATAACCTACCCCTGAGGAGGTTCAAGTCCGTGACTCAAGCGGCCTCGAATCACGCTCTCCAACGAACAGGCGGCTCGACGGCCCTATAGTCCAAAGGACACCCCCAGGCCGGTATAACCTACCCCTGAGGAGGTTCAAGTCTGTGACTCGAGCGGCCTTGAATCACGCTCTCCAATGAACAGGCGGCTCGACGGCCCTATAGTCCAAAGGACACCCCCAGGCCGGTATAACCTACCCCTGAGGAGATTCAAGTCCGTGACTCAAGCGGCCTCGACTTAGACGGTTTCGAGTCACGCCCATAGGCAGATGCTCGGTTATCCTCGAGGCACGATTCTGCGAAAACACTAAGTGGCCCCACAATCCCAAAGGATTCATGCTCCCTTGAGCCCAGGATTAGCTCCCCTGCAGGGGCCCCTAACTGCCTTATCAACATTCTAGGACTTACATCTTAATACAACACACCGGAAAACGACCCAAAGATTAGGATTTCTAGCCTAAGAGCAGTTTCTTTTAACCTCTCTTCCGTTGGCAACAACTTCGCCCGGACCTCAGATAGTTGAGCATCTAAGCTCTGCAGCTCCATTTCTGCCTTTCTCTGCCAGGTCCGATAGTCCTCCCGAATAACCCGAAGGTCGTGTAGCGCTTTTGACTCTCGGGCCTTCGTTTCCATCAATTCTTTGTCCAAGCTCACACTTCGAGACTTGGCTTTGTTTAAGTCTTCGCGTAGGACAAAAAGGCCATTAGACATATGCAAAATACACTCAGTAAATGCCCGAATTCGATAATCATAAAGGAAAAAGGTCGAAACTTTACCTGAAGCGCTGCTGTGAACATGGTGTCAAAAGCCTCTTCTTGTGTTACCTTCCTCATCTTATCTTGGAACCTGGGTAGGATCGCAAGTTTAAGAATTGTCTCCGACAAGCGACTTTGGTACCCAGCACCCTGGTTAGACGGCTGAGAAGATGGAGGTAGATTTCCTAAAGCATATGAGGGAGCGGAGGCAGGAACGCCCACTTCTCTTGATGACGAAGGACCTGGCAAATCAATGTCGCCTGCTTCCGTACTCCCTACAGATCCCCCAGCGCCCTTAGTGGGGGATGGAATGACCTCCGGAAGCTCCCTCTCGACAGGATCTCCTATCGGAATCCCCGTGGGAGGACTTGTCTCTTCTTCGCTATCTTCTATCAGGGTCGCTTCGGGAATAGCCGCCGGAGGCTGGGCCTGGCCATCCGATCCTGACTGACGGAGCTTTTTAAGTTCGTTCCCTGCCGCGCCATGCTCGCTCCTCTCCCTCTTTCGAAGGTTTGATACCAAAAAGTCCTGAGAAAACTTCATTGCTGCGATATAGTGAACATAGGGTTAGCTAAAAAAGACACCAAGTAGGTTAGCTAGGAATGCAAAGAAGAGGAAAAGAGAGAGATGAATTCTTCGGGGCTCACCGGGCGCTGCAGCCAGCGACACCGGCACGAACGCAACCTCCCGGAGATTATCCTCCGATAGTAATTCTTTACTGGGGGGAATGATGGTAGAGATTAGAGTGTTGAAAAGCTCACGGTCTCTCTCGTCAACACTAGCATTCTGGTTAGAACTGGTATCTGGGATACCCCAACCTACACTCAACCCCTCCAGATGTGCATAGAAAAACCGAGATTTCCATCCCTTGATCTTAGAAGGGAGATTAAGCCTAAGAACCCTTTTGGGCCTCGATGCGAAACTCCACCACCCATCCCTAACTGGGTTTCGAATCCTATATAGTGTTCTAAATAAAGAAAGTCTAGCGGAAGCCCCATGAAAAGAACAAAGCACAAGAAATAAAAATATAATACGAATAGAGTTAGGAGTAAGCTGTGCAGGGATAAGGCGATATCGGTTCAATAAGTTTACAAAAAAAGGATGTAAAGGCAGTCGTAGACCGCCCTTAAAAAACTCTTCATATAAAGCGACCTTACCTGGTCGCGCTAGAGTGACCCTATCCTCAGGAAGGGGAAAGGAGAGTCGAATGTCATCAGGGATCCCGAACTGGGCCCTAAGGTTCCTAAGATCCTGAGAGGATATAACAGAAGCAATGTCCGACGGTCTAGCCAATTTAGAAGCAATCGCGGGAGGCCCTACCTCACGACTGGTAGACGAAGAGGAAATCCTAGGGGACTGAGATAACAACCTAGACACGGGCTGTATGGACCGAGCGACGGGTTGGTCCCCACGGATGGCTACCCCTCCCAGAGCCTGCCGACGTGCTTGAAGAATCTCCTCTCGGGAGGGCTCAACCAAGGGTCCCTTACCCTTCTTATCTACGGAGGAATCCATAAAGAGAGAAAAGGGAAATGAAGGAGTCGACTGACCTGGGTTTGAAGAGGTAAAAAACGCAGGAAGATACACGAAATCAAAGATTAAGGGAAAGGGATGGCTCCCCCCTTTTTTTATATATACGTGACGCCTCGAGCACCGCAGGGACATGTGGTAGTCCACCAGTGGAGCCGGACAAGCGAAAAGACGCTATCCTCTTAGAAATAGGCGCCTCCCCTCCTTTCTCCCCTTTTTTGAAATGTCACTTATCATGTACTGGGCGTTTTGAAATTTGAATTTTTCCGCCCATCTCCCTTGCACGTGCATGACACACCTGAATACAAGCAAGATGGGCGAGGGGGCATATGATATGGATAATAAATAAAACAGTTAGAAAATAAAAGTTGGTCCCCAGTCCTGGGCGGCCCCAGAGTCTAGGCGGCCCCCAGTCCTGGGCGGTCCCCAGTCCTGGACGGCCCCCAGTCCTAGGTGGTCCCCAGAGTCTGAGCGGCCCCCATTCCTGGGCGGCCCCCAGAGTCTGGACGGCCCCCAGTCCTGGGCGGTCCCCAGAGTCTGGGCGGGCCCCATTCCTGGGCGGTCCCCAGCCCTGGGCGGCCCCCAGTCCTGGGTGACCCCCAGAGTCTAGGCGGCCTCCAGTCCTGGGGGACCCCCAGCCCTGGACGGCCCCCAGAGCCTGGGCGGCCCCCAGTCCTAGGCGGCCCCCAGAGCCCTGGACGACCCCCATTCCTGGGCGGCCCCCAGAATCCGGACGGCCCCCAGCCCTGGACGGCTCCCAGAGCCTGGACGGCCCCCAGTCCTGGGCGGCCCCCAGAGCCCTAGACGGCCCCCATTCCTGGGCGGCCCCCAGAGTCCGGACGGCCCCCAGCCTGGACGACCCCCAGAGTCTGGGCGGCCCCCAGTCCTGGGCGGCCCCCAGAGTCTGGGCGCCCCCCATCCCTGGGCGGCCCCCAGAGTCCGGACGGCCCTAGTCCTGAGCGTCCCCCAGAGTCTGGGCGGCCCCCAGTCCTGGGTGGCCCCTAGAGTCTGGGCGGCCCCCATTCCTGGGCGGCCCCCAGAGTCCAGACGGCTTCCAGTCCTGGGTGGCCCCTAGAGTCTGGGCGGCCTCCGGTCCTGGGCGGCCTCCAAATCGAGAATAATGTTCATGTCAGAACCACTAAACATGACAAACCGTCGTATTCAGAACAGAAATTGAGAAATGTTAAACATCATAACGCTTTAAATGGTTCGAATAAGACAAGCACTGAAACACCCCGTTTATCTAGAAAAGGAGACACTGAACTTCTATTTTAGAGCCAGATGCCTTTTCTCTGACTCTGACATCCCCACTAACTCTGACATTCCCTTGGGATGATCATGGTCATCATGAAACTCCTTATCTTCGTGAGCAAGTTTCTTAATACCCTTATTATTCATTATCACGGAATGACCACGTAGTAAAAAATAATGACCACGTAGCAAAAAATAAAAAAAAGAATAAAATAAGCAAATGAGGGGGATAAGAAGGGAGGAGGAGAAGGAAGAAGGGAACTTTTTCTTCTTCCTGAAAGAGATCTCATAACAATAGAGTAGTTTGGTGATCCAACATCAACAATTACTTTTCTGACTTAGCCTTTAATGAACACATTCAAGGAATATCAATTTATATTTTCAATGCATTTTATTCTGATAAATTTTGATGGGTCATTCTCTCTACATTGCCATCTATCGTATATTTGAATATTTTAATTTCTTCTATTTTTTAAGGGTAAAAGAAGATATGCAGAAGCCCACTCTTCGTCTAATCTAAGTGATCTAAAATATTACTCATTATGATTTGATAATTCATAATAAATATTTTATATAATATTTTAAAACTTACAAAATTAATTATATACTTTGGTTATCTATTAAATATTTGATATGACATCATAATGTTTGATGGACACGAAACTACGGATATGCTCGCACCATTACAATTTTTAAGTTCTATATATGATGCATTATTAAAATTAAACTTATAAAATATATAAAATAATATATATAATACGTAGTCTTTTTTTATTTATATATCTTTTCCAGGCGACAATAAATCACTTTTTTGGGCTTTTTGGACAGATATATCCACATTTCAATTTGCCATAGAAAAAAGGATTGCTTCTCGCTAATTTTAAAATAGCTTTTTATTTCTCTTTTTATAGCTTTTGTTTTTAAGAGAGCTATGAAAGTTAAGAACAACGATGTAAAGAAAAAGACTGAATTGGCTCTAGACCAATAAATTATAATATATTATAAATATATTATATTTATAAAGTATTTATATTGTAATAATAATAATAATATTATTATTTATTATAGTATAATATTGATATATTATAGTTTTAATTAAAAACTTGAATTATAATAAAAAATAAACATATATTTATGAATAGTACTGCATTTCCCGTGATTGCACGGATATCTGGTATATAAATCCGTGGAAGCCTTCTCTCACACGCGATGCCCTCGGTCAGCGAGTTTCTTCCGAAGGAGGGGTAACCCGTGACTCCTTTGTCTTGGATTGAAGAAGGAATCATCCGGAGGTTGTGCAAAGAGAAAGCTCCAGTACCTTCTCGTTTGCAGAACATTCAGTAAAAGGGTAGAGCTCACGATAGTAAGTTATGATCACTTCATTGAATTTATAAAGTGGCTACAGTAAACTTTTTCCTTCCACTGACCAGATGGCTTCAATTCTTCAGAAGCACAACTTGGTTTTATGTTCTTCGTGCGGGGTTGAATCTAAGTCAAATATAATATTTTAAAAATAATTTAATAATAATAATAATAATACATCTATTATTAATTAATTTATATTTAAATTTTAAATTATATAAATTCAATCTATTAATAGTGTTGATGCCAATTCATCGTTCTCAAACGTCCGCGAGCATCTGGTCACCTCGTCCAACGAGCCCAGGATCCTTCGACGAGCTTTTTGCGCCTAGGAATCTACAAACAAGTCCTAGGGAGTAGAGATTCCGATGGGGACTTTTAATGCTAAAGTCAGTGCTCTGAGCAACAGCCGCGTGCTTGAGAAAGCTCGAAAGAGAGAAGAAGAAAGAGGCTTAGAGCCGTGTTCTTTGTGAGCGTTTGGGAGTGTAGTAGTTGTTTGAGTTTCTTGGAGTTACCTGGTTGGGGGTCCCTCTTGTTCATTTTATTGGTGCTTAGAGTCTGTCAGCCTTGGGGTATGATCACTTGTCAGAGCATTGATGATGGGGGCAGCACAGTGGGACTGGCTTTCATGTGATTTGTCAGAGTTGTAGGTCATATCCCATCAAATGTGGATGGCTGCATAATTGGCAGGTATTGCTTAGTTTGGACAGCTATTGCAGGCTGCTGCAGGGCATGACCGACTGTTACGGCGTTTGCCAGACATGTCCTTCATGCCATCCTTTCGCTGCCCTATGTGGACAGTGATGGGCGATAAAGTCAGTCACGTGGGCCTCAAAGTGCAGCCGTTGAGGCAGAAGATGAAATTTGGAGTTGAAGCTGGTTCTGTCCCTCATGGAGTATTGATTATAGAGTACGTGCATGATGCTGTTCATGCCCTTGGATGAGCTCCAGAGAAGGCCGAGCACTATTTATGGCCGAGGGAAAAAGGCCGAGCACTGTTCATGGCCGAGGCGAAAAAGCCAAGCACTGTTCATGGCCGAGGGGAAGAGTCTCTTCCCGAGACCGAGAGGCTGTCTTGCCGAGGCCGACTCCAGAGGCTAAGGCCGAGGGTCGAGGGCCGACTCCAGAAACCATTGGTCCGACCCTAGTGGTGGGATTATCGTTGCCCATGGGGCTTATTGGCCTCCTACACTTCTAAGCTTGTGCGACCGCATGCCTTGCATCTGCCAAACGATAGAAGTGTAGAATTCTTGATCTTTACACTTGTCTTTTCTTGTTAGTTCTAGCTTTGACTTTTCATCCACCTTGCGCGGACATCTGCATGCTCTCCGAAGCTATGTATTTGCCTGCCCAAAAATTTTTAAGCAATGTTGGAGGTAAGTTGATTACCGTCAACTAGCTGAGGGCAGCTAGCAATCCTCTCCCGACGCAGAGTCTAGAAGTGGATGCCCATCAACTGTGAGTTGGAGAGTTGGCCTCTCTCTACTGTGAGTTGACTTTGGGTCTTCTTCTTTTGACATGAAATTTGAAGATGGGTGCCCGTTAACTATGAGTCAGGGAGTTGGCCTCTCCCTACTGTGAGTTGACTTGGGGCTTCTTCTTGAATGGTTGAAAGTGACCAGCAATATATTGCAAGTGTATAATTTAAACAAAGGTCTTACCCGGTCGGCCATTGGCCGTTGAGACGGGGTTGGAACCGCTGAGGCTGAGATGAAGTCGTTGAGGTTGTAATGAGGCCATGGAGGTAAAGAGAGAGCCGCTGAGGCTGCAATAACACCGCTAAGGCAGATATAAGGCCGCTGGGGCTAAGATGCAATCGTTGAGATTGTAATGAGGCCATGGAGGCAAAGAGATAGAGCCACTAAGGCTGCAGTAATACCTCTAAGGCAGATATAAGGCTGCTGGGGTAAGGTTGAGGCCGTCGAGAGCCTTTTGAACCCCAGAGGGTGACCTGAGAGTTGTTGAAGTCATCAGGTGCCTTTTAACCCCAAGGATGACATGAGAGTTGCTGAAGTCATCAGGTGCCTTTTGAACCCCGAAGGGTGATCCGAGAGTCGTTGTGAAGGGACCATGCTTGAGAGCCTTTAACTCTGGAAGGTGACATGAGGGTGCTTGGACCAGGCTCAAGTGCCTTTAATCCCGGAGGGTGATCAAAGAGTCGCTGTGATGGGACCATGCTTGGGAGCCTTTAATCTCGGAGGGTGACCTGAGAGTCGCTATGATGGGACCATGCTCGGGAGCTTTTAACCCCATAGGGTGACCTAAGGGTGCTTGGACCAAGCTCAGGTGCCTTTAACCTTAGAGGTGACCTAAGAGTCGCTGTGATGGGACAATGCTTGAGAGCCTTTAACCTTGGAGGGTGACCCGAGAGTCGTTATGATGGGATCATGCTCGGGAGCCTTTAACCCTGGAGGGTGACCTGAGGGTGCTTGGACCAGGTTCAGGTGCCTTTTTAACCCCGAAGGGTGATCCGAGAGTCGCTGTGATGGGACCATGCTCGAGAGCCTTTAACCCCGGAGGGTGACCTGAGGTAGTGGCGATGGTGGAGTGGAGCGGTTGGCTTTGTTGCTCAGCTCGTTGAGGGTGGCCCCCCAGCATGACTGGCGGAAGCTTCATGGGTTCTTATCATCACCATCTTTTTATTCACCATTATTGTCATAGAGGGACTGAGGCCTTGTAGCTTAGTGTCACAAAGCTCTGTTCTCTCTCCCTTTCTAGCGCGCCAATCTGTTGACGCCAAATCACCGTCCTCGAACATTCACGACCATTCGATCGCCTCTTCCAGCGAGCCAGGATCCTTCGACGAGTTTCTTGTGCTTGGGAGCTTGCAAACAAGTTCCGAGGACCGAAGATTCCAGTAGGGACCCTCCGACGCTCAAGTCAGTGCTCTGAGCAACAACCGTGAGCTTGAGGAAGCTCGAAAGAGAGAAGAAGAGAGAGACTTAGAGCTGTGCTCTCTGTAAGCGTTTGGGAGTGTAGTAGTTGTTTGAGTTTCTTGGAGTTACCTGGTCGGGGGTCCTTCTTACCTATTTTATTGGTGCTTAGAGTTTGTTAGCCTTGGGGCATGATCACTTGTCAGAGCATTGATGATGGGAGCAGTACAGTGGGGCTAGCCTCCATGTGATTTGTCAGAGTTGCAGGCCATGTCCCGTCAAATATGGATGGTTGCATAGTTGGTAGGTATTGCTTGGTTTAGACAGCTGTTGCAGACTGCTGCAGGGCGTGGCCGACCGTTACGGTGTTGCCAGATGTGTCCCCCACGCCATCCTTTTGCTGCCCTGTGTGTACAGTGATGGACGATAATGTCAGGCACGTGGGCCTCAAAGTGTAGCCGCTGAAGCAGAAGATGAAATTTGGAGTTGAAGCTGGCTTTGTCCCTTATGGAGTATTGATTATAGAGTACGTGCATGACACTGTTCATGCCCTTGGATGAGCTCTAGAGAAGGCCAAGTACTATTCATGACCGAGGGAAAGAGGTCGAGCACTATTCATGGCCGAGGGAAAGAGGCCGAGGGGGTATCTTTCCGAGGCCGAGGGGCTGTCTTGCCGAGGCCGAGGGCCGAGGGAGCGTCTTTCCGAGGCCAAAAGGCTATCTTGTTAAGGCCGAGGGCCGAGGGCTGAGGGGGTATCTTTATGAGGTTAAGGGGCTGTTTTGCCGAGGTCGACTCAAGAGGCCAAAGCCGAGGGTCGAGGGACGATTCCAGAAATCACTGGTTCGACCCTTATGGAATTATCGTTGCCCATGGGACTTATTGGCCCCATCAAATAGATTAATTAAACCAATGCTTGAGATTTTGAAACGAGGTTTATGTTTCAGTAAAAGCGGTATTCTCACTTAACTTTCTGATAGGAAATGCGATGAAAATGCCATCCGCTTTTGACCACTCAGTGCATGCATTAAGAAAGGGGTGTTAGCAAGTGCACAAAGGTCCAATAAAAACATAAGTTTAGGGTTTCATTAAACTGACCAAGCTAAATCCTTAATATGCTATTAACGTACAGCGCAATGGCCATTTCTTTGTCTCATCGTTCCTCTTGATAATGCCGTCTAGATAAAAGTGCTAATTCAACCTAATTATCTTCTAAAAAATATTGATTTTTTGGTCTGAAAATTCGTCTAGACTTCATATATGTTGGTATCTTAATATAATAAAAATTTTTATATTATTTTTAGTTTTCTATCACTGATAATTTTCTCCAACTGTTCTTTTTCTCCAATGGATGTTTTAAAACGGGTGGTTTCCAGCGGGTATTCTTAATGGGACCTTTCAAATCGTCAACTATGTGGGAGACGCCTCTTAGAGGAGGCTGCATGTAAACCAGAATCCTGGCCGCGCGTTGTCAGATCATCACCATAACTTGCCAATCACTATATATATATATTAAAATGTTAAAAATTTTTAATTATAGGTCTGTGGAGACTTTCAAACTGCTGTTTGAAAAAAAGCCATGGTCATCGCTCATGGTAGTCTAATAGTTGGGTTCTTTCACATAATCATAATATCTCAGGTTCAAAAAATAAGATTGCAGTTGACTCGAATAATTTTAAGATTAATTTTGGGGTCTGAAACTTCAATGTTGAAAGGGCTAAAATTTTTTCTAGTCTTTTGTTCTGACTGCAGGCATCTGGGTAGGATTAAATTGATCTACTCGTTTTCGAACGAAAAATGACTGTGCAAATCTCACGCCGTGCATAAACATATCATGATGGGGAATGATCTGTTCTGACTGCTGGCACCTAGGTGGGATCAGATTGATCTACTCGTCTTCGGACGGAAAATAACTGCGCAAATCTTTCACTGTGCATAGAACATATCCTGACAAGAAATAAAACCGCATGGAACCTAGCTACGGATCGGCAAAACCCTCTTCCCCATTTCTTGTAAAAAAAAAAAAGCCATTGTCTTATATCGGAGGTGCTTTGCCACAGCTCATAGCCAACTCAAAGCAGCTGGCACCTTCTTAACAAAAAAAAAAAAAAAAAACATTTTATGTAGCACAAGGTCTACAGTATTTGATTCAAAATTTTTGTTTTCCATTTCCTCCGCAATCCTTTTTAAAATAAGTTTAAGGTGTTCATTAATGATGGAGTTAGAATCAAGTGTGACATCTCAAAGCTAGTTACGAACATTTGATGAAATTAGACTGCTTCAATGGGCAGAAGTATACTCATTAGCAAGACAATTAATGTTCCTTCTCATTTCATGGAAGATTTTATATATTTAGAATCTCAGCTTCCCACCTGTTCTACGACCTAGTGACAAGGAGGCTGATTGGCAAAAATAAAAGAAAAGGACGAAAAAGCATGAATAGGATGAATGGCTCTGCCATGCATATATGATGAATCGTTTAAATGATCTCCACATCAAACTAAGTTATCCAAAATAATTTGAAAAATCTTTGAATTCAAGTACTAGAATAGATATTGTTTTATTCTTTATACATAAAGTAGATATATTAATAATCCCAATGGTGATCATTGGAATGCTATAAGTAGAGTCCTTCGGCATTGTAGAAAGGACTGTTGAAGTTGAATTGTTTTATAATGAATTTCTGTATGTATTAGAAGAATACACTCACTGTAATTAAATAAAGTTTAGAAGGCAGTAGTTTTATAAATGAATGGGTTTCTACCTTAGGTGGTGAAGCAATTTTTTACTCATCCGAGTAACAATCTTGTATGACTACTCTATAGTATAATCCAAATTGAGTGCTTTGACAAGTGTTAGTAAAATGACTAAATGTTGAGACATTTATTATTTATTATATTATAGCCTTAATCTATGCATCATCTGTTCACTAAACAAATCTAGAAGGAGGTGATCCTAAAAATACGTGCCGATGCTTCGACGCTTCCTAAAAGCGTCGATAAATAAAGAATGGTGTCGATAAATAAAGAATGGAGAGATATTTTTTTTGAGACGCTTCCTAAAAGCGTCGGAAGAAAAAAAATTTTGATGCTTTTTTTAAAGCATCGAAAAATTGAAATTATTTTTAAATTTTTTTTTTATTTCCGCTATAGCATCCTATCCTCACTTTGTTTCATCGCCGATGAACACATTCATCGCCGAATGGTGCCTCTCTAGCTGCTCTGTTGCCGCGGCGACTTTGCCTTTAAGTTCTAAATGAATGTCATTCCTATCGATGTGAACGCCATTGCTATCAATACTAAATCCTAGAAACAATTAGATCAACAGAACCAAATATACCTTCCAGAATCTCACATTACAACCCATCCGCTGGAGATTAAACTCTTCCTTGTGTTCTGTTGCCGTCGGGATCTGTCCTCCGACTCGGGCGCGATCGGTCTTCTGGTTCGGACTTCCTTCTGGACGGACCTTGCACAGAAGTCCTCGCGAGAGGCGTTGGGGTGGCCCTCCGTGGAAGACCCTCCGACGCTCAAGTCAGTAGGGATCGAAGATCAACAGAAAATGGGAGAGGGACCTCTCCGGGGAGTCTCTCCAGGGGTGGCCGATCGGGAGCTCTAGGGGAGCGCTAACGAGCAGTGGGGAGAGTGAGAGAGGGAGAGTGAGCCAGGGGCAGTGAGCACATACCTGAGAGAATCTGGGGTGTCGTATTTATAGGTGATCACCTGGATCTTGAGCGCCTTCTGGAGGTTCGAAGGTTGTTAGGATACGGGGATGAATCGAATCAGGCCGTTGTGGGGCCGGTGGGATCCGTATCTTGTTCGTTAATGGATCGACGGCTAGGAGAGCTCTTTGATGGCCTGAGATCTGATAGATGCGCAGGTCCCAGGTAACCATATTAGGTCCTAGGCCACTCTTCAACATAATTCTTTGCCTGGAATTTTGTTACGATAGGTCTAGGCTCTCCCGCGTCAGGTTCCATGGAGGTGAGTATCGGATCATGGATCGCTTAGGGAGGCTAAGCTATAGGTAGTACGGGGAAAGCCGAGCTATGGAAGCCCGAAGGAAGCCGAGCTATGGGAAGCTCGGGGAGCCGAGTCATGGAAGCTCGGAAAAGCCGAGCCATGGGAGGCTCGGAGAAAAAAGCTACAGGAAGCTCGGGGAAGCCGAGCTATGTAAGCCCGGGGAAAGCCGAACCATGGGAGGCTCGGGAAGCTGAGCTATGGAAGCCCAGAGGAAGCCGAGCTATGGGAAGCTCGGGGAAAGCCGAACCATGGGAGGCTCGGGAAAGCCGAGCTATGGAAGCCCAGAGAAAACGAGCTATGGGAAGCTCGGGGAAAGCCGAATCTTGGGAGGCTCGGGGAAAACGAACTACAGGAAGCTCGGGGAGCCGAGCTATGGAAGCTCGGAGAAAGCCGAACTATGGGAAGCTCGGGGAAGGCCGAACCATGGGAGGCTCGGGGAAGCCGAGCTATGGAAGCCCGGAAAGAACGAGTCAGAGGTCGCATGGTCTGACGGACCATATTAGTTTGGCTTGTTCCTTGGGTGCATATCGTAGCAGGCGGAGGGATGTGGCTGATCCTAGCCCTTCGCACGATTATCAATGCAATGATGATTCTACCCCTCAACACATGCCCCCCACTCCCTAGTTCGAAGCGTAGGTTCGGGCGTAGGGAGTATAGGCTTAGGTGGCGCAATCCGCATTTGGGGATGCGTATTTGATTGCTGCACAATGATGCCCTAATTAATGCCGTGGGGTCATCTTGCCTTTCCGAGGTGGATCCGTCATTCCTTAGGGGCGAAGGTAACGGCTGGGGAAGCGCCACGTGAAAAATCTCGATTTTCACGGCGCCCGTAGCGGCAGTTCCGGATGCCTAGGCTGGGACGTCTCATCCTCACCCTGACGGTTTCGATTGGAAAAGCGGAGTCGTGGCGGCGCTACCCTTATTTATAGTGCTCCTTCCGTTCTTCCTTAAGGAACTTCGTCTTTCTGTTCTCACTGCGATTTTGCTTAGCATCTCTTGCGATTGAAGATATGGTGAGCCAAGCGACCAAGCTTCGGAGGTGACCTTGGCGGATTTGGAACGGATGCGCCGCTTGTACAAGATCCCCCAGGATGTCGTCTTGTTGCCCCCGGCGGCTGAGGATAGGGTGACATCCGGATTAGGGGATGGGGCTTTCTGTTATGAGGAAAGCATGAGGGCAGGTCTCCGGTTCCCTCTTCATCCGTTGGTGTGGGAGGTGATGAAGTTCTATAATATATGCTTCACCATAGTGGCCCCCAATAGTTGGCGCAACCTCATCGGGTTCATCTCATTATGCAAACATCTCGGGGTGACCGCGACCCTTTCGCTGTTCAGGGTATGCTTCAATCTGGTCTTCGGAGAGGCCTCAGAGTGGCCTTACATCGGTCCCCGGAGATCCTTCAAATGATATCGGACAACCCATCATCGATAAAGGAGTGGAAGTCGGTTCTTCATAGTCGGGGGGAACATTGGTGTGGACTTCCCTCGGGTATGGGGGTAGTACGTGAAGGATCCAGAAGCGCACCCGGAGTTAACTAATTCGGAGAAGAGGGACTTGATTGTGCTGCACGGCAGCCAGGCGCTCCCAGCCAGCATTCTCCTATCGGAGGATGCTCTCTTTGCGGCCGGATTGAGCCCCATCGATCCTCGCGGTGAGTATTACCCATAGTTGATAATTTAGTGTGGCTCCAACTTTGATTTCTGTGTGAACTAACGGGCGAATCACATTACTGCTACAGCCGAAAGGTCGGCGCTCGCAGATCAGATGAGGGAGGAGCTGGGGAAGCGCCATAGGAGATCTGGCTCCAGCAGCAAGCACCGGTCCGAGAAGAGGTCTCGCCCCTTCGGCTCCCGCTCTAGGGGATCGGGAAGACGGTGATAGTCGACGCTCCTCGTCGCCGCAGGCCGAAACCACTGAAGCTTCAGCGGGGCGCGATCTTTCGGCGCCGGAGGAGGGTCTGTCCAGGGGTGAAGACTGGGAACTGCGGGGGTTTCGGAGGAGGTTGCTGAGGTTTCCTCCCCCCCGTTGTTGTTTTGTCCGATGATGTGGGGAGAAACGCCAGTTGGCTTGGGGGCCCCCGCAACGAGGCGGACTAGTCCCCCTCATTGGAGGCCAGTGGTTCGGCGAGGTTACAGGAGGAGGTGGGAGCGACCTCCGCTTCCATCAGGGTAAGGGGAGAGGTTGCGGCCACTGAGGTTCGGCCTGGGTCGCCGGTGGGAGAGCCAACGGGCGACGAGGAGATGGCCGAACCTGCTGAACCAACGACCGACATTCATGGGGGGCTTTCTGGCGAAGGGCCTTCTGCTGAGGCACAGGAGGCTCGGGGGGAGTAGAAGTTCCCGAAGGGTCCGTTGTGACAGGGGGATTCCTGAGGAGATGGAAGCGGAAAGAGAAGAAGAGGAAGAAGGAGAAGGAAGGAAGAAGGAGAAGGAGGGGAGCCGGCGAGCGAAGGAGATGCTCCAGCCGGAGCCCTCCTTGCTGGAGCCGAAACGTCCGAAGTTTCGCAAGCGAGGGCCCTGGCGGCGGAAGCTGGCCTATCAAGAAGCTCATGGGTCGCGGGAGTTCTGGATGGCTCTATGAGCAGACTTTCACTCACGTGACCCGGAAGTGAGCGCCAGGTTCTCCGCTCTGATGCGGTCCGTGTTCCAAGGGGAGGAGAGTTCTTCAACAGGAGGGGGTCATCCGGAAGACCTCGTCGAGATGGCCTTCCGTCGCTGGGGTACCGAATGAGGCTTTTCTTCTTCCCGAAATTGATGACCTTGCCCTCACAAGGATCGCCACGGACTACGCGTCTTGGGTAAGTTGTCGCACCGAAGTCGGGCCTTTAGTTAGTTAGTTCGACTATGTCTTTTATGTGTCTTGCTTTTTTGCAGAGCGCCCTGATAATGAGGGCACTGAAATGGCATTTACATCTGGCCGTTGGAGCTTGGGCTCGGGCCCGCTACGAGGCTGATCGTTTCAAGGGAGGGCGGATTTTACTGACAAGCTCTCTCGAGCCCTGGTGGTCCTTCAAAGGGAGCTTGGAGAGGCTCGCAGGATTCTCGCGGTTGAGAGGGAGAGAGCCCCTCGACTCGCCGTACAGGTTGGCGAGCTCCAGCGGGAGCTTGGGGAGGCTAACAGAATTCTTGCGGTTGAGAGGGAAAGAGCCTCTCAACTCATCATACAGGTTGGTGAGCTCCAAGGCTTCCGCGAGCAATTCGAGAAGGCTAGTCTGGAGCTTTCTCAGGCCAGGGCGGAGCACGAGAGCAAGGTTAAAACCATGCAATTATTCTTTGATAAGAGGTGGGACCAGCTGAAGGCTAGCCACACCGAAGATAAAGCCAGCTGGGGAAAAAGGCTCGAGGAGGAAGAGCACAAATGCCGGTGGCAGCAGGACCACCTCACCCGCCTAAATAAAGAGCTTGCCGATACAAAGGATCGGCTGAAGTGGTGGATGAACGGGCTGCCCGACTTTCTGATGAGGTTGACTTTGCCCGTCAAGAAATCGGAGATACCCAGGCCCGGGTGGATGAGCTGAAAGAGAGCCTTCGACAGAACCAGTCGGCCAAGTCTAGGGCCCTCAACAGGGTCCATGTGCTGGAGGGCGAGCTAGCCCGGCGGGAGGAGCAGGTAAGGTGCTATTAGTTTACTTATTTTGATCTTTCGACTTTCGCTTTACTCGGCTTTTGGGCATAGGACAAGCCAGGAATTTCAGGGGCGGTTAGCGGCGTTCGGAGAGGAGGCGGCCTCGAAGCACCGAAGGATCTCGAACTGGAGAAGCAATTAGCTGAGGCAAATGCGCGGGCCTCTTCGGCGGTGGGTGAGTACAAGAAATCCACCAAATTTGCCGATGAATGCAGGGCGGCCTGCGCTAATGCATTTCAGCTAGGCGAAGATGAGGCGCGGGCTAAGGTTGCCCAAGCTTATCCTGACCTAGACCTATCGTGCTTGGTAGTCGAACATTACGAGGTATACACCCCGGGGGCCGAGGAGGACGAGTATGGAGAAATATCTGATGTCGACCTCGAAGCTATCCTGGAACCGATGCGACTGCCAATGCATCCTGCCGTGATACTTTCGAGAAGGGGGGCCAAGCGATGCCCTTGCTGATGCCACCGTAGGAGATACTGGGATCGACCCCAAGTCCTGACCCTTGGGGGACTATATGTGTTTTTCCTTTCTTTTGTCTTGTAGTTTGACTGGAAATCAATAAATGGATCAGTCGTTTCTCACTTGTTTGTCTTCCCTGGAAGGTTTCTTGTCTCGAATTTTGGAGGAACATCTTAGTAGAGGCCAAGGCATAGGGATTGTCTCGACGAAAGGGTCGGGCGACAACGTAGCCTGGTATAAAAAGAGGTTAAGAAACGATATAACTCGGCTTAGGCCGAATAACGCGGTGGTTCGACCAAGTCTAAAGAATGAGATAGCCTTTTAAGGGCCGAGGGACAAAGTAATTCGACTAGGGCCGAAGAACGAAATAACTCGGCTAGTAGCAGATACTTCGGTTAGTTTCGAAGCATAGAAATAGTTTTGGCCCAGAAAAGGAGGCATTAGGTGATGCCCAGGCCTCACACGCAATCAGACTGGGGGGTCATTGCCGAGGAACGCTCGGCATCCGCGCCCCCTTTATTGCATTGTTAGCATTCTATCTTTTCTCAGACGAGTCGATTTTTGTTTTGCCGTAATGGATGATACGGCTTTGACGCCAGCAAAAAGCTATTCCACGCCTTCTGAGAGGCTTTTATTGCGTTGATCTTTTCCCACGCGGGTTGTTTCGGCGTGTGATGCGAGTGTTTGCCCGCCATTGGAGGATGTCATTTTCGTAGGACGATCTCCCGGATCTGCCAGCTTCCATAGGATCGGCGGGCGATTTTCTGCGTTAACAATCATGATCCGGGGTCAAAGGAGATCTTTGCGTGCGTCATGGCTCAGGCGATGGGCTTGGCGCAATGGGGCGCTGCTTTCATCCTGGGAGGCCACGTGGTAGCATGGGTTAGGTTTTTTGAATCTCGGGGCTTCCTGCTTTGATAGCTGCTCCCGGTTCATTTCTATCTATAAAAAGGGGAAAAGAGGGGTCGTGTTAGGCCATCCCCAAAGTTTCCTTCCCTGTGAGAGTTTCCACAATGCCCATCTCTCTGGTGCTTCGAATGGAAGGACCGAGCTTTCTTTTTGTAAACCGTTTTCCCCGGATAGTTGGGTGATGAAGGAGCCGTTGGAGAGTGGCTCGCCCTCAGGGAGATGAGCCCCGAAGATCATATGGAGAGCGCACAGGAGGGCCCACAGGATCATACAGAGAGCGCACATATGCGCTTCCTGTGTGTCCTTTGTGGTTCACTATAGGGGGCGTAGGGCAGGAAGTGCATCAATACCCCGTAGCACGCACGGAGCTTCCCTCCTCCATCGGTCTGGATTCTCGTCCCTTCTATGAGGGGAATCCTTTCCACGGGGAGGAGAACATGGGAGCAACTCGGGACTGATGGTCCCCGAGTTCTCTCAGTCGGGCAGCGGTCTGCGATCCAGCATCCCACCCTAGGGGAGCTATCTGGTTTGCCCGGGTTCTTAGAATCAGCATCCATGGGTCATGCCTCCTTTTGGACCTCTTAGTTTGTCCGGAGGGGCCGTGGAAGGTCAGCTTCGTCAACTGTTCAGGCGAGCTGACTTTTTTATGGTTTGTGTGATTTGTCGGTCTGGACGCCAGAGCGTCACAGTCGCCCAAGTCTGCTTTAGAGCAGTTTGCTCGAGTTTTGTACTCGTCTTTATTTTATGCATTTTGATGCTCTTGTAATGCCTCTCAGGCGGTTGTAATTGGTTTCGATGATAATGAAATAAAGGAAGTTTTGTTCTTTTTCTCAATTCCCGTTTCTTTTGCGCCAAGATTGTTGTTGGCGACGAGGCATAGGGACATCTCGTTCATTTTTTGGACGAGGATCCCGCGCTATCCAAGCCAGTCGGGGCTTGTAAGCCGCCCAAATTTGGATGGAAATTTGGAGATTGTTCGGCGGTGGAACATTTTCTTTGGCTCTGGCCGAAGCTCAGAGATTCATGACTCGACCTTATTGGGGTTCGGAGATTTTGTAGCCCGGCCCTGCCGAGGTTCGGAGAACGGTTGCTTGGCCATGCCAAGGTTCGGAGATTTTGTTGCTCGGCCCTGCCGAGGTTCGGAGATTTAGAACTTGGAGAGATGACTTAGTCGTCATCGTGAGTCATGATACTTTGTTCCTGTGAGGTTCGGCGAGGAGCGTCAAGGCAGGACGGGCAGTGCACGGGCATGCCCTCCATTTATGATTCGACCACTCCCGAGGGAACGAATTATCGTCAGGTGCTGGCGCTTTTTCTTCTTCACGTTTTCCAAAGGGCGGCCGATTTAAGGGAGCTTGGGGAAGTGTTGAGGGCATTTATTGCGAGGGTCCGGTAGATCGGGAGGAACCTTGTTTCTAGAGAAAGAGGGGGTTCCTGAACAGTTCGCCAACATTTCCCGATCTTGCTCGGGAAGGGGCACGGCCCTTCGGGTCCTGTGGCTGCCGGTTAAAGCGGCGTCACGTGGCGAATTCTCACGGGTCGATATTTATAGCCCGACTGATCGAGATACTCGCCTGAGGGTATAAATATGGACGAGTGGGGTGCTGGTGCTTACCATCCTTTCGGTTCAGTCTTTAAACAACTTTCAACATGGCTTTTCAAGGTGGAGAGCAATCACCTGACAGACTAGGCATGGTGATCAACGGTCCCAAGCGTTCAGAGGGGAGTCGCCCCACCATTGTGGTTGATGGCCAGGCCTTGTCGTCAGCCTTCGCAAGCCACGAACGGCTTGAGAAGGTTGTCGAGGAGTATCTTGCCGTCTTTGCGAGGGAGACCGAGGCCCTTCACCGGGTCGCACGTTGGCAGGAGGAAGAGATTGCATCCCTCCGCCAGCAGGTCGCCGATCTGTCCCGGCGTTTGGAGGACCTGTCAACTCTTGGGGGAAGGCGTTAGGTCCCTGCGAGGGCCATTTTCTTTTTTTTTTTTTTTCCTTTCTCTTTTTGTATTTATTTTTATAATCAATGAAAAAGACCTTTTTGGATGACCTCTTATCTTCCGAGACTGTCGTTTAGTTCAAAGAAGAACCATTCATTTTTGCTTGAATAGTCGGGGAGCCTGGGTGGCTCCACTGGTTTACGCGCCGAGTCCTGGCTTCGTTTGAGACAGGCGTTTTGGTCGATAGGTTATAGCGGCATTGCCCAGAGATTTTAGTAGCAAGGGGGATTTCCCGACTTTGTTCGGGGTTTGTGGCCGGTCATAGGGCCTGCTGAACCTTTTAGGGGTTTACCGGAGGCGCATTCTTTGTGTCCGTTGAGGCTTTTGCACAGTGTGCTTTTTTCAAATTGGCCGAATTTCTGGGGACTGTTTGGAAGTCCTTCGGCTTTAATCGGGGCTCATGTACTTTGGATTTTGCGGGACTTTAGTTTGAAGAATTATTGCTCGGCCCAGCCGAGGTTCGAGATTTTGTTGCTCGGCCCCGCCGAGGTTCGAAGATTTTGTTGTTCGGCCTTGCCGAGGTTCGAAGATTTTGTTGCTCGGCCCCGCCGAGGTTCGGAGATTTTGTTGCTCGGCCCCGCGAGGTTCAGATTTTGTTGCTCGGCCTCGCCGAGGTTCGAAGATTTTGTTGCTCGGCCCAGCCGAGGTTCGGAGATTTTGTTGCTCGGCCCAGCCGAGGTTCGAAGATTTTGTTGCTCGGCTTCGCCGAGGTTCGGAGATTTTGTTGCTTGGCCCAGCCGAGGTTCAGAGATTTTGTTGCTCGGCCTCGCCGAGGTTTGGAGATTTTGTTGCTCGGCTCCGCCGAGGTTCGGAGATTTTGTTGCTCGGCCCAGCCGAGGTTCGGAGTTTTCCTGTTTAAACAGGCAACTCGGTCGTGCCGAGAATTGGTAAGCAGCACCTATTTCTTTTCACAATTTTTGGCGACACAATGTGTGTTGATTCATACTGTAAATTATGAAACATGTGCCAACTAAAGGTCGCCAGGCAAGAAAGCTTTCCCTTTGACTTTGGAGGCGTGGTAGCGGGCCACCCTTTGCTGATAGGCAGCCACTCTAATCCGAGCTTTCTCTCTAACCTCCTCTATCAGGTCGAGGTTGGTATGGAGCTATTCATCGTTGGCTTCTTCCGAGTAGCTTTCCACCCGCAGAGAAGGGAGGCCTATCTCCACTGGGATAACGGCCTCTGTGCCAAAGGCCATCCGGAATGGGGTTTCGCCTGTGGGTACTCTTGGGGTGGTGCGGTAGGCCCACAGGACGTGGTACAACTTGTCTACCCACCTGCCTCGGGCCCTGGAGAGCCGAGCTTTGATCCCTTGAAGCAGAGTCCTGTTGGTCACTTCAGCTGCCCCGTTGGCTTGCGGATGCCCGACCGAGGTAAGGTGGTGACAGATCCCGTGTTCTTCGCAGAACTGGCGGAACTTCGGGTTGTCGAATTGTCTACCGTTGTCAGTGATTATAGAGTGCGGAAGGCCGAAACGGCAGATGATGGACCTCCATATGAAATCCCTGGCCCGTGTTTCGGTTATTTGTGCAACTGCCTCCGCCTCGACCCATTTAGTGAAATAATCGATGGCGACAAATAGGAATTTCCGCTGTCCCGTGGCAAGCGAAAACGGGCCGAGGATGCCCATCCCCCACTTGGCAAAGGGCCAAGCGGAGGATATAGGAACCAGGCTGGCGGAGGGGAGCTTCTGAATGCTCGAGTGCCTCTGGCATGGGTCGCAAGCTCGGACAAGGTCGTCTGCATCCTTCTGCATGGTCGGCCAATAGTAGCCTTGATAGCACCTTGTGACATAGGGACCGGCTTCCTAGATGGTTGCGCAAATCCCCTCATGCACTTCACGGAGGGCATAATCTGCTTCAGTCGGGCGAAGACATCTGAGCAATGACATGGAGAAGGACCGTTTGTAGAGCTGGTCGTCGATCAGCACATAATGGGTGGCCTGCAGCCTCAGCCTTCTGGCTTTTTCGGTCGAACGGAAGTGACCCTTCTTTGAGGTAGCTCAGAATGGGGTCGAACCATGATGGCTCGGCCTCAACTTGCATTACTCGGTCGGCTTTGCGATACTAGGTCTCTCCAAGGTCTCCAGGTGGAACTTTGTTCGCGTCCATCGACTCCGCGGTTGCCAGCCGAGACAGCAGGTCGGCACGGGCATTCTCAGATCTAGGAATCTGAATAATCTAATCTTAGAAAATGGGAGAGTAGGCTCCGAACCTCTTGAAGATATCGGATCATGTTGGGTTCCCGAGCTTCAAACTCCCTCGTACATGACCTGCCACTAGCTGGGAGTCGGTGAAGGCATTAAGTTTCTCCACCTTAAGGCTGCGGGCGACTCGAAGACCGGCCAGCAAGGCTTTATACTCGCTTCTTGTTGGAGGTTGGGAAGGAAACGGACACCATACTCAAAAGTTGCCCCCTCCGGCTGGTGAGGACCAAGCCCGCACCGAAGCGATGAGCGTTAGATGACCCGTCGACATGGAGGAGCCACCGGGCGCAGTTTTGGTTCCTCGGGGGAGACAGGGTTGGAGCCGTCCTCTGGGATGGTACACTCGAGGAGGAAATCAGCTAACACCTGAGCTTTGATGGCCGGGCGAGGCTGAAAGTGGATATCATGCTCGCTCAGCTCGACGGCCCACTTGGTCATTCTCCTGATGTCTCCGAGCGGTGGACCACCGCCTTAATGGGTTGGTCAGTCAGGACTGTCACAGAATGCGCCTGGAAGTACGGCCGCAGCTTCCAAACTGAGGTGATCAGGGCCAACACCATCTTTTCAATTCGGCTATATCTTGTCTCCGCGTCGCGGAGTAGCCTGCTGACATAGTAAATAGGCTTCTGGATCTTATTTTCTTCCCTGACCAGTACCAAGCAAACGACACCTTCTGAAACAGCCAGATATAGGAATAGTGTCTCGCCAGACTTGGACTGCTGAGGAGTGGGGGCGAGCCGAGGTACTTCTTGAGATCTTGGAATGATTTTTGACACTCGGGGGTCCACTGGAAGTTCTTAGCCGACCGAGAGTTTTGAAGAAGGGGAGGCATCTTTCGGCTGAGCGTGCCACGAAGCGGTTGAGAGCCGCTATCCTCCCGGTTAGGCGCTGGACTTTTTAATAGATGCCGGAGGCGCCATCTGTTGAAGGGCTTGGATCTTCTGGGGATTAGCTTCGATGCCCCGCTGGGAGACCATGAAGCCGAGGAACTTCCCGGAGTTAACGCCGAAGGTGCACTTAGCCGGATTGAGCTTCATCCTATACTTGCAGAGCATTGCAAAGCTCTCCGAGAGGTCCTCGTGTGTGATGCTTCTTTGCTTTTGACCAACATGTCGTCGACATACACCTCCATGTTTCGGCCGATTTGGTCCTTGAATACTTTGTTGACTAACCTTTGATAGGTGGCTCCTGCATTTTTAAGACCAAAGGCATAACATGGTAACAGTAAGTACCTTGGTCGTTATGAAGGCGGTCTTTTCTTCATCTTTGGGGGCCATCCGAATCTGGTTGTAGCCGAGTAAGCATCCATGAATGTCAGCATTTGATGACCCGAGGTGGCATCCACAAGCTGATCGATCCGGGGGAGAGGGAAGCTGTCCTTCGGGCTGGCTTTGTTGAGGTCGGTGAAGTCGATGCAAATCCGCCACTTGCCGTTCAACTTTTTCACCATGACGACATTCGATAGCCAGTTCGGGTAATTAACCTCCCGGACGAAGTTCGCTTTGATGAGTTTATCAACCTCCTCTTCAATAGCCCTCTGCCGCTCTGGGGCAAAGCTCCTCTTCTTTTGCTTGACGGGTCGGTACACCTCGTCCACGTTAAGATGGTGGACGAGAACCTCAGGGCTGATCCCTGGCATGTCAGAGGTAGACCAGGCGAAGATGTCGGCGTTGCTTCGGAGAAATTTGATCAACTTGCGCCGAGGTTCACCCTTTAGCAGCGACCCAATCTTTATGGTTTGGTCGGGACGGGCCTCATCCAAGACACTTCTTCTAGTTCCTCGGCTGGTTCTCCTTGCTGTTCGGCGAAATCCTCCGAGCGTCCAGCTCGTCAACCTCTGGCATTCTAGACTGTAGGCTGGTGACAAAGCATTGTCGAGCCATTGTTTGGCTTCCTCGGACAACTCCAACTCCCTGCTTGGTGGGGAATTTCATAGATAGGTGTGGAATGGAGACGACTGCCCTGAGGGACATCAGGCCGGGTCTCCCAAATATTGCGTTGTAGGGCGACCTGAGTTTAGTTACCAGGAAGTCCGTGTGAACAGTGGCCACAAGGGGCCAGGTTCCCATGCGAACTGTTAAGGTTACGACCCCTTCCGGGATGATGACGTCGCCTGTGAACCCCATCAGGGTGGAATCCACGGCTCGAAGGTTTTTCATGAGCAGTCTCATCTTGGCAAACACATCGAGGTACAAAATGTTCACAGAACTTCCACTGTCAACGAGGATCCGGGTTACATCATAGTCATTTAAATTGAGGGATACAACTAGTGCATCGTCATGGGGGAACTGTATCCCTCGGAGATCATCGTTGGAGAAGGAGAGCTCGTCCGTCCGCGCTTTCTTTGGTGCCGATCCTTCGTCATCATTTCTGGAGCTCGAGCCGCCGGCCCCCTCGATCACATTGATGTGGCCGATTACAGGTAGATTCGGTGGAGGGGGAAGTTGTTGAAGCTCGGGCTGGCGATCCCTCCTTGTCCTGGCTCGGGTTCCCTCCTGAATTGGTTCAGTCGGCCCTTGAATCAGCCTCTCAATCTCATTTTTTCAGCTGCCAGCATTCCTCAGTGTCGTGGCCGTGCTCTGGTGGTAGCGGCAGTATTTGGTGGGGTCCCTTTGGGTCGGGTTCCCTCGGAGAGGAGCTGGCCGGGGGAGCTGGCACTCTATCTCCATGAGGATCTATGCTCGGGGCACAGTTAGCGGAGTGTAACGGTCGAACGCCTGGCGGGCTCTGGGAGCGATTCCTCGACGGCGGTGGGGGAGCTCTTTGGCGACGAGGTGGACTTGGCCGGCGATGGGTTGGTGCATGTCAGGACCTTTGGGCTCTTTTTTCTTTGCTAGCTCGGCGCGGGCGACTCTCCGCGATTCTTCAACCTGGCATATTTGTCCGCCAGGGCCATCATATCGGAGAGGTTTGGGGGTAGCTGACTTCATCGCCAGGTAGAAGTCGCTCTCCTTCGAAACTCCCCCCGCCAAGGCGGACATGGCCACCTCATGATTAAGGTGGTCCACCTCTAGCATGGCCTTGTTGAAGCGGCCAAATAGTTTCTCAAGGACTCCCCCTCTCTCTGCTTAACTTCAGAGAGGGAGTCAAATCTTCGTCGGTGACGGCGGCTACTGACAAACTGGCCAATAAAAAGATGGCTCAGCTCGTCGAATGAATCAATGGAACCTGGTTTTAAGGCGTTGAACCAGGTTCGGGCAGATCCTCGGAGAGTGGAGGGAAAGGCCCGGCAGAGGATTGTGTCGGATGCTCCGTGGAACATCATTATTGATCGGAAGCTGCTGAGGTGATCATTCGGGTCCGAAGAGTGATAGGGCTCGACGGGTAGTTTGACATGGGAGGGAATCACTTCCTCCATGATCCCTTTGGAGAAAGGGATGCCCTGCTCCGCCTTGGGCTGAGGCGGATGGCCTGCTTGGCGGCGTCTAGCTCCTGATGCATCTCCCGGATTTGTCGGCGGATCTCCTCTTCGGAAGTAAGAGGAGGAGCTGGGCGGGGAGAGTGCAGGGACGGCGTTGAATCATGGCGGGAGGACACCGGGGAAAGGGTCCGGGCTTGTCAGGATCTGGGAGGATCCCGGTTACAGCCGCCTCGCGGGACCGGTTTGTCCCCTCTGGGTTGGTGTGGGGGGTCCATGGCTTCATGCGGACCAGAGGATGAGGTGACCGGAGAAGAAGGAGCTGCGGCCTCCTTATGAAGGTGCGGAATAGGAGCAGCTGCGAAACGCTCCTGAACCAGGTGGTCAGGGCCTGGACCTGCTGGACCAGCGTGGTGAACTGGTCTTGGGTCACCGGGATGGTGGTGGTGATGGGGTCTCAACCGGTGGAGGCTGCGGCGCCGTGTTGCCTGTCGGATCAGGTCTTTGAGTGACGATCTGATCTTGGATTTCAGAAGTTGCTCTTCTCGATTGGCCATTGGAGGGGTTCTACTCCAGATCGAGATCATTGTCTCCTTTTTTAAGTTTTAACGGGACTTGAGACCCTTCCTCTAGCGCCAATCTGTTGCCGGGATCTGTCCTCCGACTCGGGCGCGGTGGTCTCCTGGTCCGGGCTTCCTCCTGGGGGACCTACACAGAAATCCTCGCGAGAGCGTTGGGGGTGGCCCTCGCGGAAAGACCCTGACGCTCAAGTCAGTGGGGATCGAGATCAACAGAAAATAGGGAGAGGACCTCTCCGGGAGTCTCCAGGGGTGGCCGATCGGGAGCTCTAGGGGAGCGCCGACGAGCAGTGGGGAGAGTGAGAGAGGGAGAGTGAGCCAGGGCAGTGAGCACATACTGAGAGAATCTGGGGGTGTCGTATTTATAGGCGATCACCTGGATCTTGAGCGCCTTCTGGAAGGTTCGAAGGTTGTTAGGATACGGGGATGAATCGAATCAGGCCGTTGTGGGGCCGGTGGGATCCGTATCTTGTTCGTTAAGGGATCGACGGCTAGGAGAGCTCTTTGATGGCCTGAGATCTGATAGATGCGCAGGTCCCAGGTAACCATATTAGGTCCTAGGCCTCAACATAATTCTTTGCCTGGATTCTATTACGATAGGTCTAGGCTCTCCCCGTCAGGTTCCGCGAGGTGAGTATCGGATCATGGATCGCTCAGGGAGGCTGCTATAGGTAGTACGGGGAAAGTCGAGCTATGAAAGCCCAGAGGAAGCCGAGCTATGGGAAGCTTGGGGGAGCCGAGTCATGGAAGCTCGGGAAAGCCGAGCCACGGGAGGCTCGGGGAGCTACAGGAAGCTCGGGGAAGCCGAGCTATGGAAGCCCGGGAAAGCCAAACCATGGGAGGCTCGGGGAAGCCGAGCTATGGAAGCCCGGAGGAAGCCGAACTATGGGAGGCTCGGGAAAGCCGAGCTATGGAAGCCCGGAGAAAGTCGAGCTATGGGAAGCTCGGGAAAGCCGAATCATGGGAGGCTCAGGGAAAACGAGCTACAGGAAGCTCGGGGGAGCCAAGCTATGGAAGCCGGAGAAAGCCGACTATGGGAAGCTCGGGGAAGGCCGAACCATTGGAGGCTCGGGAAGCCGAGCTATGGAAGCCCGGAAAGAATGAGTCAGAGGTCGCATGGTCTGATGGACCATATTAGTTTGGCTTGTTCCTCGGGTGCATATCGTAGCGGCGGAGGATGTGGCTGATCCTAGCCCCTTCGCATGATTATCAATGCAATGATGATTCTATCCCTCAACATGTTCAAATATCTAGTAATACTAGTCCAATAGAAATAACTTGAGACAAAAAAAACATTCCAAATGCATCCACGAACAGTTGAATGTCAAACCAACTCAAACTACATGGAGCAAGAGAAAGAGAGAGAGAGAGAGGTTGATTACTCGACCGCTTTGGCCTAGAGTAATGGTGACTAGACCAAGCAGACATTTTCTTCCCTCTTTGTCTCCCTCCCTTCCTCCTGCTCTCAGTAGAATTAAACGGCTTCAAGAAGGGGCTCCGAAACCCTAGAAAAAGGAAAAGAAGGAACAGATCAAGGGTCTCCCCATGAGATGTTGCATCAAACCCTAGCGAGAGGGTGCGAAGAAGAATCGAAGGAATTGAGGAGAGGGATTCACCTCATCATGCGGTACGTGAAGGATCTGCTCCCCAAGCAAGGGTAGGAAGAAGACCCAGCTAATGTCCTCTGCCAATGTTCAACGATCGCAGGCGGAGTCCCTTTTCCACCTCTAGTCATTTTCCGGTCCGTCACCTCCGACAATCCCTGCCTCCAAGAATCGGCGCTCCTCATCTTCTCTGGCTCAATATTGTTAAAGAATAATTTGCACTTCCCAAAAATATTTCTAGAAAGATGAAAGGACTGCTATAATGATTCATATTTTTCTTGAAAATAACTCTTACTATTTTCTAAATGAGTTTAATATGTCTCTTCTATTTCCTAAGAGAGTTAAATATGACTCTTGATATTTTCTAAGAAGAGTTAATGTAGAATTTCAAGAGTCATATGTTGGCTCTATAAATAGCTATGTAATATGAAGTTTTACAACATTTTTCAGCAATCCAAATGAGAAATACAATAGATATTTCTACTCTTCTTTTTTATATTGTTTAAGTGATAATATTTTGTCCATCTCTCCACTGTGCATTCCCAACAAATTTGGTATCAGAGCCAAATATTCCTATATCTATTTCCTTTCATAAGCCTTCTATCTTTTTCAAAATATCTACCAACCTAGTTCCAATAACGTTTGCATATACATCAAATCATATTCCCATCTTCGAAGGAAAACATTATGACTATTGCAGTAGTCAAATGCAAACCATATTTGTCTCACAAGATATGTGGGAGGTCATTGAAGATATCTACCTGAAGCCACCAAATGATGGAAGCAATTGGATAGAACAACAACAAAATAATACAAGAAGAATGTGCGCAATGATGCAAGTGCACTACGGTATCTTCAACAAGGGGTAAGCAAAGCAATCTTTCCTCGTATATTTGATGCAAAAATAGCTAAAGAAGCTTGGGATATTTTTAAAAATGGTTTTCAAGGAAATGAAAAAGTTACTTCTTTGAAACTACAATCATTTTGGAGGGATTTTGATAACATTACAATGAAAGAAGATGGAAATATGCAAGTTTTTCTTACTAAAATTTTAGAAATTGTGAATCAAATTAGAAGCCTTGAAGATATTATAGAAGAAAGAAAAATTATTCGAAAGGTTCTTAGGAGCCTTCTAATAAAATTTGATCATGTTGTTGCTGCAATAGAAGAATCTAAGGATTTATCTACTTATACTTTTTATGAACTCTAATGAGTTCTCTTCAAGTGCATGATGAAAGATTGAGTCATTCTTCCAATCAACCTCTTGATCAAGTTTTTCATGCCAAAGCCAACATATTTGAAAAGAGGAACTCAAATATCCAAAACAAAGGAGGATCTTCTCAATAGAGAGGAATGTGAAAAAATAAAAATAAAAGCAAAAAAGAAGATGCACAGCGACAATTTGAAGTCTCTTACTCTCAATGTCGCATTTGTAAGAAGACCAATTATAAGAGCAAGGATTGTCGATTCAGATGTAAGAGATGCAAAATTTTCAATCATTATTATAATAATTGTTGGTACAAATACACTAATGTAAAAGAAGAAGTAAGGTTCACCAAGAAGGAATCAGATTAGCTATTTTTTTGTATGAGCGTCCAACATGAATCTCAATATACATGGTTTTTAGATAGCGATTGTAGCAATCATATGACGAGAAACCAGAAGATGTTTGTTGAACTTGACCCAAATTTTAGTTCAATGGTAAAATTGGAAGATGAAAACATTCAAAAAGCTAAAGATAAAGGCATCATAGCTGTCAACTCAAAGGGAGGTAACAAACAATTTATAAGCAATGTTCTTTATGTTTCTAAATTGACTTATAATTTGTTGAGTGTTGGACAACTTTTGCAACATGGATATTCTTGTTTCTTAGATAATGATAAGTGTAGAATTATGGACAAGAACATAAACTCTCAAATTGCTACTATTCAAATGAATTCAAACCGAATTTTTCCACTTATCATGCCTCTACAAGGAAACATGGCTCTCAAATATGAAACTTTGGATGACTCACACTTATGGCACTTAAGGTATGGTCATCTTAATTTCAATGAACTTCACCTACTCAAGCAAAATAATATGGTAGTTGGGCTTCCCTCCATTCAAAGATCAAATCATATTTGTGAAGACTGCATTTATGAAAAATGCATAAACTTTCTTTTCCTAAAACTTCTTGGAGAGCTAATTCTCCTCTTGAATTGGTGCATGCTGATATCTGTAGACCAACAAGAACTCCTTCATTTGGTGATAAAAGATATTTCATTCTTTTTATAGATGATTGTACTAGAATGATGTGGCTGTATTTCTTACAAAAAAAATAAGAAGCATTTTCTATTTTTCTTCATTTTAAAGCTCTTGTAGAAAGATAAAGTGGCCACAAAATTAAAACACTGAGAACTGATCGAGGAGGTGAATTCATCTACACACCATTTATAGGTATTGCAAAAAAGAAGGCATTCAAAGGCAACTCACAGTTTGAAGAATGCCACAGCAAAATGGCATCTGAAAGAAAGAATCAGACAATTGTGGAGATAGCTAGAAGAATGATGAAAGGCAAAGGGCTTTCTAACAAATTTTGGCTGAAGCAGTGCACATAGCTATTATATTCTCAATTGGTCACCTACAAAAGCAGTGCTCAACAAAACTCCATTTGAAGCTTGGTACAAAAAGAAATCAGTTATCAATCACTTGAAGGTATTTGGATATATTGCTTACTCCCATATTTCTATTCCCAACAAAGATAAATTTGATGAAAAGGAAAAAGCTAATTTTTATTGGCTATAGTGATGAATCAAAGGGTTATCGCTTGTTAAATTCTTACACTAACAAGTTGATTATTTCGAGAGATGTTAATTTTGATGAAGCTACAGCTTGAAGTTGGGATGAAGTACTTCTCATTCATCACGTATATATGAATTCTTGGAGTCTACATCAAGCCAAGATCAACAATCACAACAAACTCCACAAATTTCCACTCCTGTACCAAGTCCAACAAGGTCACCAAATCCAATCTCTTCAATACAAGCAACGACGGATTCAAATTCACCACCAAGAAAGACTTGTTCATTAAGAGAAGTATATGAATCACGTGAAGTTGCATTCTTTGCATGTAAACCATAAAGTTTTGAAGAAGCCATCAAAGAAAAAGTATGGCAAAAGGCCATGCAGGAAGAGAACTGCAATTTGGAAGAATAAAACTTGGGACCTTGTAAAATTACCTAAAATAAAAGTGTGATTGGTTTGAAATGGTTTACAAAACAAAATTCAATAAAAATGGACTCATCCAAAAGCACAAGGCAAGACTTGTAGCAAAGGGCTACTCTCAGCAACCATTAGAATGGAGACAATTTGAATTATTCTTGCTCTTGCTGCCCAATTAGAGCTAGATGTATTTTAGCTTGATATCAAATCGGCATTTCTCAATGAAAAGCTTGAAGAAAAGTTTATGTTGAGCAACCAAAAGGCTATGAAGTCAAAGATAAAAGAGATATGGTCTACCGATTGCGGAAAGCTCTCTATGGACTGAAGCAAGCTTCTCGAGCATGGAACAACAAAATTGATGGTTATTTTTGCAAAATGGATTCCAAAAAAGCACAAGTGAACCTTCTCTTTATGTGAAGAAGGAAGGTATGAATGATATTCTTATAGTTTGTCTATATGTTGATGATCTTATTTATATGGGTACTAATCTGAATATGGTGAAATATTTTAAGCTCAAGATGATGAAAGAAATTAAGATGACAGATCTAGGGTTCATGAAATATTTTCTTGAAATTCAAGTTAAACAATTTAGGAAAGAAATTTTTATCTCTCAAGAAAAATTTACTGAAGACATCTTGAAGAAATTTTAGATGGATAAGAGTAAATCAGCAACAACTCCTATGGCTTTAAATGAGAAGTTGAAACTTGATAATGGTGCAAAAAAAGTGAATGCAAAGGAATTTAGAAGTCCAGTAGGATCTTTGATTTATCTCACTAACACTAGACCTATATAATGCACTCTGTTTTCTATATCTCTAGATTTATGAATGAACCAAGTAAGCAACATTTAGCTGCAGCAAAACAGAATTTTAAAATACTTGCAAGGCACCAAGAAAATGGCATTAAATATGTCAAAGAAGAAAAGAATTCCTTGATTGGCTTTACTAATAGTGATTGGGCTGGATCTTTAGATGATCGAAAAGCACATCATGATACTTATTCTTTCTTGGTACAAAGGTAGTATCTTGGAGCTCAAAGAAATAGAAAATAGTAGCTTTATCTTCAATTGAAGTAGAATATTTGCTGCTACTGATGCTACTTGTGAAGCTATTTGGCTAAGAAGAATTCTATTTGATTTGAAACAAAAATAAGAACAACCACTACAATCTATTGTGACAACATGTCGGCTATTGCAATGACTAAAATCCTGTTTTTTATGCTAAGTTCAAGCACATCGAGCTTAGGTACCATTTTATAAAAGACATGGTGAACAAAGAAGAAATCTATTTAGAGTTCACCAATACAAGTGAGCAACTGCAGATTTTCTTACCAAAGCTGTTATAAGTGAGAAGTTTGAAAAGTTCAAGAAGCAATTGAAGATTGCAAGTGATTTTATATGCTTGCTTTGGAAGTCAGATTGATACGCCATTGGGCCACTTTTCTTTAGATATTTTCTTGGCTTGTGTATGCTTCCTAGAATTGCAAATTAAGAGGGGGTGTTAAAGAGTAATTTGCACTTCCCAAAAATATTTCTAGAAAGATGGAAGGACTTCTATAATGATTCACGTTTTTTTTTTTTTGAAAATGACTCTTACTATTTCCTAGATAAGTTTAATGTATCTCTTCTATTTCCTAAAGAGTTAAATATGACTCTTGATATTTTTTAAGAAGAGTTAATGTAGAATTTCAAGAGTCATGTGTTGGCTCTATAAATAGCTATGTAATCTGAAGTTTTACGAAACAATTTCAGTAATGCAAATGAGAAATACAATAGATATTTCTGCTCTTTTTCTTTACATTGCCTAAGTGATAATATTTTATCCACATCTCCATTGTGCATTCCCAACAAATACATGGCCATACCCTTCTTCCCCACCTCCAACCCTTCACTTTTTAAGATGGCGATGCTTTTAAAAGCGTCGCCACCGTAATATAAGAGCATCACCATCGTAATATAAGGCATTTTTACGGTGACAACTCTTAAAAAGCGTCACCATCCCGCTACGTTTTCAAAAGCATTGATGAGTTTCGGTACTTCTCGATGCTACCAACTAGCGTTAATAAAAAGAGTTGCTATAATGAAATTTGTTGTTGTGATTCATTACGACAATATAGTCTCATTATCAAGAGCTTAGAGCAAACATATATATCATAGTAGATCTAGGTATGGAAGTCTAAGATATGATTACGGAAATCAGTTAATTGAAAATAGAGTTATTACCATTATATGTGATAAGTAAAAACTTGGCAGATGCTTTCACCAAAGGAATTTAAGAGTTGATGGAAAGATCTTTGGGATTAAAACTCTCTTGAATATATCATCACCAACAATTAAAACCTAACATATGCTCAGAAAATGATTAGTCTTAGATTTAGTGGGAAAAAGTAAATGACCAGTAGGTGACTGATGTGGCTATTCTATCATTTACAAGTCTCATCTAAAGTTAAACCATTATTAAAATGAGTTTGAGCAGTGTTTTCAATGAGGCACAAAATTTACAAGAGAAGTATCTATACAAAACAAGGATGCATTTAGAACTCATATGAATATATACAAGTGGTGCCACTTCTCATGAGAGTCTAGAGTTTACTTTCATGAAATTCACCAGGAAAAGGATATGGCCCTTAAAAGTGTTAAAAAGGGTGCAATTAATCCCACATGAAAACTAACTAGTGTTTTGTGTACAATGTTTGTGGGATTTTTAAGATTGCCATGCAAGCAAATTCCGGAAAACTTTATAGTATTCTAGATGTTATTGTCAGAACCTATTAGTAAACTAAAATATGGGCAATTAATTAACGCCTTAAAATAACGTGTTTTGTGCACCAAAACCTATAATACCTTATTTTTATTTCTCACTTCATTCACAATCCTCTTGCTAATAATATCATCCTTTTCCATCTACATATTGCGACATTGTCCAAAATTCAATATCTTAGATACTTGCACATTGAGATTTCCACAATGCAAGTAGCATACTTTCAACTTGCAGCCGGAAACCATCCTCTATGCAAAATAATGATAAAAATATACAATATGCATGATACACCCTGCAAGCCAAGATGAATCATGAACATTCTTGATAATTCTCAATGATATATTCATAGAAATAAAAGTACGTTCTCTTTCTTATTCAAATGAAAGCACCAAACGTATCATTAAATTAATCTCTCATCCGTAAAGTTAGGCTGGATTTCTGTGGTACACTCCGGGAAGCAGGTAGGACTCCTTTCCTGCCTTTCTGAGTATCCGCTCTGGGGCAAGGAGGGAAGTTGCCGCAAGCCATGTGAAGTGCTAGCTGGGTTGCTGTGCTCGAGCTACGCTTGTGAACAAAAAACAGCAGGAGCCAACAAAAAGAGACAGAGATAGAGGGAGAGAAGTGACCAATATTCCCTTATATCTGGCACGTTATGGTGGGGCACACTGCCACCTTTACGGGACTGGCATTTCATGCTCCCCTAACACCACATTGCAAGTCGGTGGATGACTGCATGCCATTGATATTATAGATGATGGTGCTACTGTTATCACTATATAATAATGTTATTACTGGATATTCTGAGGTCTTATATTATGTTTAGTGGTGATATGTTAGCTAAATATGGTTGAGAAAGTGCATTCAACAATCTTTTATTTATAGTTCAGTTGAGCATATATGACTAAATGTACGTTAAAAGGATTATATGTTATGTTACTTTTATTTCTAGCTCTTTAGTCCTACCGAGGAAAGAGGAACTGTATTTTATTAATTCGCATAGAATTTAATCAAATATCAGTTTACTTATTATATTGGCAGCAATGTTCAGTTTGCTTGCTAACTTGAATAGGTAAAATTAAATTTAATGAAGTATTATGGTTATCATTGATTTACCCAGAAGGTGCTTGTTTAATCTTTGACTTATTTGCAACTTACTGACGGTGCTTAAGCCATGATATTTTGGCTGCACCATGATAAAACCATATTGAGGAATCTAGTCATGAGAGTCGTAATTGATCAAGTAATGAGTTCCAACATCTAAATTCCTTTTAAGGCATAATTGTTGCTAAAGTGAATTAAGATTCAAATTCTGGCAAATTAAATGTAAAAAAAATTGGAGACATCTGTAACATAATATTCATCTCCTGGAATTTATGCTAAGAATAGGCTAGAGGACTTCACTATATTATATTTAGACTAAATAACCCATTAAAGAATAGGAAAGAGAAGGGGAAAAACGAAAGCGGAGAATTATGGACCATATATATCAGCTAATCCTTCTGTGGGTCATTTCTGCCATGCCACCAGGACTCTTTTAAGTTCCATCATAGAGATTTCTCTAGCTCTTTTTATCTTTCTTCTGCATGCATGGATCTCAAGATTGTCGTCTGTTTAACTTATAAATGATTGCCAACTACTGTAAATCACTAAGAGTATATGCCTCTAGTGTTTTTTCTTGAAGATAGCTCCTCCAATTCAACTGAAGCATATGAAGAAACTTTGATGATAATCGAATGGTCATCATATGGATGGCGAATCAACAAGAAGTCTTTCAATTAACTCTGTATCTTGCAATTGGACAGTTAATTAGTTTTATCTTGTAAGCTAGTATAGTAAAACATAAGATAACTTATATGAAAAATTCTAGCTATTTCTCTCTCTCTCTCATGTTTCATGAGCAAGTTTTTTCCCTTCAGTCTCTAACTATGTCGACAAGATTCAATATATAGGACTTATGATCAGTACCTACCTTGGATCGAGACAAACATCCTTGTTTTTTACTTTCGTTCCTATCTTTATAAATTTTATAAAGAAATAAGCAACAAAATCAAGAGAAGGGCAAGATATATGCAAAATTTTTCTTAAAACAAAAGAGAGAATTACAAGAGGACATTCCTTCTTTCATTGCACTCCCCCTTCCCCGTCCTTAAATACCCGATCAAAGCCAACACTTTCACCTCCACTCCCCACTGGACTGAGTCCACCCCCGATTCAAAGCCATGGCTTTCCTCTTCTCTCCCTTCCTCCCTCTCCTCCTCCTCCTCCCCGTTGTCTCTACCTCCAGTGCCACTGACATCTCCATCTTCCACTCCAAAGCTCCACCCCCTCCCGCCACCTCCTCCTATTCGACTCCGTCCTCGCCGCTGCCCACACCGACCCCGCCCGCCTCGCCTTCCTGTCCAACAAGGCCACCTCCGTCCCCATCGCCTCCGGCCAGCAGCTCCTCCAGTCCAACTCCTACGTCCTCCGCGCTCGCCTTGGTTCTCCAGGCCAGCTCCTCCTCCTCGTCCTCGACACCGGCTCCGACGCCACCTGGGTCCCCTGCTCCCTTGCTCCTCCTGCCCCTCCTCCTCCTCTCTCTTCCTTCCCTCCAATTCCACCACCTACTCCCCCCTCACTTGCTCCTCCTCTTGGTGCCCTATTTTCCAAGGCCAACCCTGTGCTGCCTCCCACCGGCCCCACCCCATCCCCATGCACGTATAACTCCGGCTACGGCGGCGACTCCACCTTCACTGCCACCCCTCTCAAGACTCTCTCCGTTATCTTCCGACGTCATCCCCAAATACGCCTTTGGCTGCGTTAACGCCGTCACCGGCGGTGCAACCAACTTACCTAAGCAAGGGCTCTTGGGACTGGGCGGTGGAACCATGTCGTTGCTCTCCCAGGCTGGTTCCTTGTACAAGGGGGTCTTCTCCTACTGCCTTCCAAGCTTTAAATCCTACTATTTCTCCGGCTCGCTCCGGCTTGGCCCGGTCGGACAGCCCCAGAACATCCGAACCACCCCGCTGCTCCGAAACCCGCACCGCCCGTCCTTGTACTTCGTGAATCAGACCGGCATCAGCGTGGGCCGGGTCCAGGTAGCGGTCCCGCCCGGCTCGTTCGGGTTCGACCCGGCCACTGGGGCCGGCACTGTGGTCGACTCCGGGACCGTCATCACTCGGTTCGTCTCGCCGATTTACGCGGCGCTGAGGGACGAGTTCAGGCGGAAGTCAACGCGTCGGGCGGGTACTCGGCGCTGGGGGCGTTCGACACGTGCTTCAGCACGGACGAGGTGGCGAGGACCCCGCCGGTGACGTTCCACTTGGAGGGGCTGGATCTGGTGCTCCCCGTGGAGAACACTTTGATCCACAGCAGCGCGCGGCCGCTGGCGTGCCTCGCCATGGCGGAGGCGCCGGGAACGTGAACTCGGTGGTGAACGTGATCGCCAGCCTTCAGCAGCAGAGCATGAGGGTGGTGATCGACGTGGCGAACGGGAAGGTGGGGTTCGCACGCGAGGTGTGCAACTAAGGGAGGACGGGATCAGAGAATATTGTTTATGTTTTCTTTCTTCTTTCTTTTGGTTTCAAGTGGGCGGTAATAACTAATAACCAATGAAGATGTTGGTGTAAACAGTCACGGGTTGGTGTCGTTTATTTGCCTTGTTGTTGGGGTTACTGGGGCGATGAGGGTGTGAGAGAGATCGTTTATCTAGTCTTTTAATTTCTTTTTTTCATCCAATTAAATGCCAATCTTTTGCTCATTTGCAAGTTTTTTTTTTTTTTTTTTGTAAGTTAGATTTTGATCCTTTGTTTTTTTTTACTATTTTTATCAAATAAATTTCTATGTATACATTATAATTTCTTAGAATTCTTAGACTAATCCATTTAATTCTTATGCAACCCTTATTCTAAAATTACTATAATTAAATTAGTATTTTTATATAAAATTATTTTTACATATCAAATTTCTATCAACGACTGCAAGGTTCTTGATCTTCGGCGATCTCGGTTGTGTTCCGATGTCTGATCCTATCAGATTATGGATAAAACTGTCCCCCCTACTCCTTTTGTTATGGATGGAGCTAAGATGGAGCGTATGTCGTGGAGACGGGCTGCTGAAACCCGTTTTATCTGGGCTGCTCTGTCCCCTTCTCCAACGAAGATGGCGGAGCTAGAAACACACTTTTCGGAGGTAATCCAAGTGCCTACTGAGGCATTGGAGGCTGAAGCTTCTGGATGGGAGAAGATGACAATTATAGCAAGGAGCTTCCATCGTTGGGTACCATCGGAAGCTATCATTTGGGAGTTCCAGCGAGCTAGGATTCCCGGTGAAATCGATGCCGTGTGCCTTGCTCATAGGTGTTATATCTTTAGATTCTCTGAGCTTAAAGCGAAGGAGATGGCTCTGGAGAGGCTGTGGATTGCTAACGGTCAACCTATAGCCACAGATGGTTGGTCATCGGAATTCATCCCGGCGTTGGATTCCGTGGCAACGACCCTACTTTGGGTAAGGCTTCCTAATTTGCCACTAGAATTTTGGGCAGACGAGATTTTGTGCACCATCCTCGCTCTGGCTGGTCAATTTGTTTGCTCTGATTCCTCAACCAAAGAGAAAAATAGATGTGGCTTCACCTGGGCCTGTGTAAAGATCAATTTGCGTCATCCGCTTTGGCCAGGAGTCAGGGTCAAGGGTACCCGAGCTCCATTCTGGCAGTAATACGCATATGAACACCTCGAAGGGATTTGTCCCAGGTATGGATCCATACATCTTGATGAACCTTGTTCTTCTTTGTCGGAGGCTGAATCTTCTTCCGTAGGATCCAAGTTCGGTCCTTGGATGGCGGTGCTGAGACAACGAAGATCTTCCCGAGCCCCACCACTAGAGCTGAGGAGGAAGACCCCAACTAGTTCTAATCTTGGCCCAGTCCCTTGGTCGAAGGAGGGGTGGCAAGAGCCGCCGAAGGTTGCACGTCAGAAGTCCAAGAACGCTAGCTTAGTGACGGCAGCCATAGTGTTAGCTTCAGTTTAGATAGTGATGGGTTCCCCTGTTTCAGTTTCAGCTCAAAAGTCTGTGGCTAAGAGGGCTGAGGGGGACGTGCTAGTTATTTTTGGGCATGCTGGGCTCCCAGGGACTGATCTTGAGATTGGTTCTATAGCTCAAACAGTGAGCTGTGAAGTTCAGCAGCAGTTGAACTCACAATTGATCTCAAAAAATCCATTTGCATTGCTGGGCTCAGATAAATGGGCTGGTCAGTCCATTGTTAGCAAGGATGCTTATCCTGGCCCATCAAAGAGGGCCAAGCCTGCGAAGACTCATTTTCATCGAGTCACTACTAAAAATAAAAAAAGAAAAGAAAAAATGACTTCACTTGAAACAAAAGAGTGCAGGACAAAATTATCTTCTCAGCATCCCCAAACTCGGATCAGGGCACTGCTGCCTTGGTGACCAAGGGTGCTAAATCTATCGGGAGCCAGGGGGTGATTTCCGAAGGGGAGGATAGTGTATCTGATCTGCCAGCCCGGCTGGAGAGATGAAGCCATGGGTCCATTGTGTCCTGCTTAAAGGAAGTCATCATAAGACAGGGATATGACATATAGATAAGGGCCATGCCCCCTCGGATGATGAGCCTGCCGAAGTTATGGAAGGTACTCTGCTGATGGATTGTTCTAGGGTAAATCCGGAGGAAGGTATCTCGGCTTCTGGGTGCCTTCCTGATACTAATATAATGGTGGATAAGGCTGGGCCCCAACCCCTCCAACCATAATATGAAGATCCTTATTTGGAATGTTAGGGGAGCTCGAAAACCTTTGTTTCGCTCCTCTTTGGGTGATTAATGCAGCTTCATAGCTGTTACATTTGTATTCTATTAGAAACCCGATTGTCAGAAGATAGTTTAGTCTAGTTCCGGAGATAGGTTGCTAGATCATGGTCTTTGTATGCAATGGAGTCCATAGGTCTTTCTAGTGGTATTTTGGTTCTCTGGCGTAACAATGCCATCCGGGTTGATGCCTTTCACCGATGTAATTAGCAGGTTGCTATTGTTATCTCTGAGGGAGTTTATGCTAGCATTAACTTCTGGAAAAGGTGCGTCCTATGATAGATTCTCTCTTCTTAACAAGGATTGCCCTCCCTCATTGTTGGTGACTTTAATTGTATCACTGGGGCCAGTGAGAAAAGAAAGGGCAGACATGTTATTGATTCAGCAGACATAGCTAAGTTCAGGTCATTCATCTCCTCTACTGGGCTGCTTGACTTAGGGTTCTCGGGTTCTTAATTCACGTGGTGTAATAACCGCCAGGGTTCAGCTCGAGTTTGGAAGAGATTGGATAGGGCTATGGCCACGGATCAGTGGCTCCATGATGCAGGATCGATTCGCATGCAAATAAATTTTATATGATTAATGATTGCAGTTGAATAATCTCTCGAAGTAATAGCCTAAGAGGGATTCAGAAAAACTCACAGAAACTCTGCACGCGAAATAGTTCCCCAAAAAAGTAAAGAAGAAAGATCGTCGAGGCTAAGAAGCCCCGGTAGGGCTTGTTCTCCCATAATAAAGCTACTAGTAGATTAGAGAGGGTGTACCTGGCAGGATAAGAAGATCGAGATGCTAAAGAGGTTGCTCTGCCTAATAGATGTGCCCTGGATGACCAAGCCCTGAGCCCGTGGATCTGCAGCTAAGTATCCGCTGACCTGGATGGCGATCACCTTAAATCCTAGATTCATGGTTACTGAGGGACCTGTAAGAACATCATACAAGGGTTAAAGAACAAGAGAGAAAAGTCAGATTAGAGGCAAAGAGGCAAGGAAGAAGTAGAGAAGGAGGGGCGGCCAAGAGGCTCTTGAGCATCCACTAGAGGAAAACAAGGGCGGCGGCCAGGGTTTCTCCTGGAGACTGGGATGTTGGCATGCATAAGAGAATGGAATCAAGAGCACCAAAGAACCAAATAACAAAACTCATAATAACTCAAAACTAGATTGATTGATTAATAATTCAAAGATGCATAATTTATACAAGAGGGTCTCTTTTATAGAGCAAGAGACTTAGGGCCTAAGTAAATATAAATATGAAAAGAAAAGGGGCGCCCACTTTCTTTCTAAAGTGTGGATTAGATTATATGGAAAAAAAAACTTCATGCCATACAAATTCCTTTCAAAAAAGGTAATTTATGGGCAATAAAGGGCATCCCTTTGCTGCTTCTTTGGGCTGAAATTCTTTCAAATAGGGTTGCATTATTTGGGAGATTGAGGCTTATCTTGTTGACCTACTTGCTCTGCTAGGTGGCATGTGGAATGCTTGTACTGGAGGATGGCAGTTGTGTGGCTAGCATGTAACTTCTTATGTAGGTATGGCGCCAACTTGAATTTAGCAGCTGCTCTATTTGACTATGATGGCCTTATCTTCTGCTCCAATACTGGTGTCTCCTTTTGTAAGCTGAATTAACTTAATACAATACAAACTGGACTGAACACATATAAGACCAACTGGACTGGACAAGACTCAAATTGATCCAAGCTCATAATGAGCTGACTCAATATGACCCAAACCCTAATAACGAGTACCAACTCAAAAGACAGGACTCAAATGCCCAAATAAAAATAAAATTGGATCCAAATTAAAATAAAATAAAATAAACCTAGTTTCCAACTGAATCAAACCCTACAAACCTAATTAGATATCCATAGAGGATTAAAAATCCTCTGCCTGATCCTGGTGCCCGCACCAATTCTTTCGAGATGGGAGGAACTCGACCTTGTCAAGTATGGGTCGCTCTGTCTCTGGTAGCTCTCTAGGAGGTCTGGATCAAGGCGTTACAAGTCCTCTCGAGTAATCCATGAATCATCAGATTCGAGGCGACCCTGCCATCGGACTAGGTAGCGTTGGTAACCGCAATTCTGGGTCGTAATGGCTTGATCATCCAGGATATGCTCGATTTGCTCTTCTCGCTCAGGTAAAATTGGTGGTGGACACTCCTGGGTAGGTTCTCTCATGAAAGGAGGGCTAGGTCTAAAGTACTCGCTAGGAATCACTGCCGGTTCCCTATATTCTACTAGGTCTGCAATATTGAAGATAGAGCTAATGCCCCAATCCGAGGGCAGATCTAGCACATAGGCATTGGGTCCTACCTTCTCTATCACTTAAAGGGGCCAGCTCTATGAGTGTGAAGTTTCTTAACGGTCCCTAGCGGAAACCGTTCAGGCCTAAGCCTAATCATGACAGAATCCCCTACACCGAACTCTTTGACTCTTCTTCGGGAGTTAGCCAGTCTTTTATAAGTTTCATTACTTAGATTTATTTTATGGCTAATATCCTTATATAAATCTCTGATATGCTATGCAAATGCTTGTGTGTGGAGGGGTAAAGGAATTAAATCAAGTAGATGATTAGGCTTGTACCCGTAGACTATCTCAAATGGACTCTTGTCCGTAGACCTGTTCACTGAGCTGTTGTAGGTGAACTCTGCACGAGGTAGCAATAGATCCCATGTCCCTAAATGTTCGCCTACCAGGCACCTAAGAAGGTTTTCTAGACTACGGTTCACCACTTTAGTTTGTCCATCTGTTTGGGAATGAAAGGTTGTAGAAAAATTAAGTTTGGTCCTAATAGATGCCATAGCATTTTCCAAAAATAGCTGGTGAACCTAACATCCCTATCAGAAATAATGGTCTTGGATGGGCCACGGAGCTTGACCACACTGTCTAAGAAGTCAGGCTACCCTAGATGCATCAAAGGTTTGCGAACAAGGGATGAAGTGTGCCATCTTAGAGAACCTATCGACCACTACAAAGATGGAGTCATGCTTCTTCTGGGTCTTAGGTAATCCTAGAATGAAGTCCATACTAAGGTCTTGCTAAGGACGATCAGGCACTGGCAAAGGAGTATATAGACCGGTGTTCTGCTTTTGCTATTTTGCAATGGCACAAGTTTGACATCGGGCTACTATCAAGGCAACAAGCCTTTTTAATCCTGACCAGTAAAATTGGTCCTCTATTGCAAGGATAGTCTAATCTATTCCAAAATAACCAGCTAATCTCCCAGCGTGCATTTTTCAGACTAGGAACTCTCTAAGTGATGTCCTAGGGATACAAAGTCTATTGCCCCTAAAAAGGTAACCATCCTGGATGGTATAATCTCCACTGGTACTGGATGGTCCTAGCCGAAGGGTCTTATGAATTTCACCAAAGTCAGGGCAAGTCTTATACTCATCTTTTATTCGATTGAACCCTATAACTTCGGTGCTAACAGTACTCAACAATAAAGACTTACGGCTTAGGGCATCTGCTACCTTATTTTCTACCCCGGCACGGTGTTTCAGGACAAAAGTGTATGCCTAAATGTATTTAACCCATTTTTTATGCCTAGAATTAAGCTTCTTTTGGGAGTTCAGAAATCGGAGTGCCTCATGATCAGAAAATAAAATAAACTCCTACGGCAGCAAGTAATGTCTCCAATACTTAAGGGCCTATACTACCGCATAGAATTCCTTATCATAGGTGGAATATTTAAGTTTAGTTTCATTTAGTTTTTCACTAAAGAAAGTTATGGAATGATTTTCTTGGATTAACACTCCACCTATGCCTACTCCCAACGCATCGCACGCAACCTCAAACACCTCAGAAAAGTCTGAAAGTCTAAGTACGAGTGCATGTGTCATCCTATCCTTAAGCTCTAGGAAGGCCTTATTAGCTGACTTAGTCCACTCGAAATTATCCTTCCTAATACAATCAGTGATGGGTGCGACGATGGTGCTAAATCTCCTAATGAATCTCCTATAAAAGGTTGCTAGGCCATAGAAGCTGCGGACATCGTGGACATTCATGGGTACTGGCCACTCTACAATTGACCTAACCTTTTTAGGATCCACTGAGATACCTTCTGGGGTTACTACAAAATCTAGAAAGATAACCCTATGCGTCATGAAATCACACTTCTTAAAGTTTGCATAAAGGCTATTCTCTCTAAGGGTATGACAGATTAATCTGAGATGGTTAAGATGGTCCTCTTTGGTCTTGCTATAAATTAATATATCGTCAAAATAGACCACTAAGAAGTTTTTCATATACTCTTTCAGGACCTGGGTCATGATTCTTATGAATGTACTGGGTGCATTTGAAAGCCGAAAAGGCATCACGACCCATTCAAATAGACCATCTCTAGTCTTAAATGCAGTCTTCCACTCATCCTTTGATCTAATTCTAACATGATGGTAACCACTCTTAAGGTCTATCTTGGAAAAAATGGTGGCACCCGCCATCATATCTAATATATCATCTAATCTGGGGATAGGAACCTATATTTGATAGTAATTTTGTTGATGGCCCTATTGTCCACGCACATTCTCTAGGTACCATCCTTCTTAGGGATTAAGAGTGCAGGAACTGTACAAGGGCTTAAGCTCTCCCTAATGAATCCTTTCCTAAGTAATTCTTCCACTTATTTCTATAATTCTTGATGCTCAGTGGGGTTCATCCTATAATGGAAAAGGTTTGGGAGGGTGGATCCTGAGATTAGGTTAATGACATGTTGGATGTCTCTCAAGGGTGGTAATTGATCAGGCAACTCTTCAGGGAAGACATCCTTAAATTCCTCTAGGGTCTCATTACTTCTGGGGGTTGTTCCTTTTGGACTGATTTATGGATCTCTTTAGTGGTCAAAATCCAAACAGAGTTACACTCAGTGATGTCCTTTTCTAATTCTTTAGCTTTAATCAGATTAACTCTTGGCTTGCTATCCTTAAGGCTACTAGATCCTTTCTTGATTGGGTTCCTAGGTGGAACTGGATGTATTACATACTTGTTTCCATTGTGTTTAAAAGAGCATATTGGATCGACCAAACAAGGTGGCATCGTGATCGTAAAGCCAAGGTCGACCTAATATAATACTACTAACACCCATAGGAATTACATCACACTCGATCTTTTCTTTATAATTTTGCAATTTGATTAGTATTTGGCATCCAGACTTGATTGGGATAGAGGTGAACTCTATCCATGAGACCTTATAGGGACTAGGATGAGGAATTGTGGTCAATCTTAATGATTTAACTATATTAGCAGAAATGGCATTGATACAACTCCCGCTATCAACTATTATCTTGAGCACTTATCCCTTATCTTAACAAAAGTCTGTAGGATGTTAGTCTACGCCAATCTTCCTGGTCCTTAGTTTGAGTCTGGGTCAAGATATATTTAACCACTCCTAGTAGATCTTCAGAATCAAATGTTTCCTCCTTTCCATCATATTCACCTATCAGATGGGTATCAGCCTATAGACCTCTCCTCAGGCTCAACTAGGGGCTCGGATTTAGTCTCAGATAACTCATCTATATAAAGGATCTGACTGGGCACTGGCTGATCATATGTCCTGGTTTGTTGCATCTAAAGAATTTGATCTGGGGGTTAGGATTTTTCTGGACCTCTACAGATTTGCCCTTATCCTCTCTCTGGGGTATAGGGGTACTATTCTGGTGTTGACTCAACTCGGTTCGGCTTGTACTGGGTTGGCTAGTGTTGGGTTGACTCGGGTAAGTCTGGCGGGGGTCTGAGTACTGGGTAGGTCTGGGATGACTAAGATAAGCCTGGCTAGATCCTGGATATGGACTAGGGCTCTTGGTAGCCTATGATCTACGATAGGGTGGCCCTCTCTGAAAATGTTCATAATCCCTAGCAACTTGGTAAGCTTCATCTAAATCGTGTACCCTTCTCAGATAGAATTCTCTTTGAATATCTGCTCGTAGGCCATACCTAAACATGGATAGGGTGACTTCCTCAGACTGAACGATAGTACACCTCATGGTATACTCTTGGAATGTAGCAATGTATTCATTCATAGTTTTGCTACCCTGAATTAATTCCTTCCATTGGTCCAATAGGCTCTGGTCATACGATGTGGGGACATAATTGGACAGAAGTCTAGCCTTCATGGCATGCCATGTGACTATGGGGTCCCCACCTTCTAGTGCTTGCCTTCGCTCTATAGTGGCCCAGTATAACCTAGCCTGCCATACTAACTTGAGCTTGGCAAATCTAAACTTATGCTCCTCAGACATGTCATACCAATCAAAGTACGGGTCCATCTTTTCCTCCCAATCTGGGTAGTCCTTAGGGTCCATAGAGCCATTGAAAGTAGGTGCTTCAAGTTTAACACTTATAAGGGCTCTTTCTTCTTGGTCTACTGCCTCATGATTGGGTCTCCTAGGGAGGACATCTAGGACTGGATCAGATCGAGGTGGTCTCCTAGGCCCATCCTCAAAGTGAGGATCATGATGTAGAGGTTCCCTAGGGTTTGGCCTTATGTAGAGGTCAGGTTGTTGGGCTCTCCTAGGATGAGGTGGGATCTCATGATCAGACTCAGTGTGGGCCTCATAGGCTTCTTCTATGATGCCTAACCTAGTTTCGACTTGATCAAACCTAGACCTTAATCTAGCTTCAGATTGCTTGATGTCTTGGTTCATTGAGCTAGTTGTCCAGTGATGATCCTTAAGTGATCCTCAATATTTTGATTAGCCATGGGTTCAGCCTGTAATGGAGGTGGTGATGGGTGAAAAGATGCTCCTGATCTAGTGAACATGCAAACACAATCAAACACGCAAGATTCAGACTGACTCAGACTAGGTATGCTAGACCTAGTTATCCAGAGTAAAGGATTTGGCTTAATGCAAGCCAATCTAATAGTAACTATTCAATTGGCCAGTTGGGACAGGTGAAAGGGGGAAGGCTCATCCCGCAAATTGTAGGTGCCTAATTAGAATAATCCCAACACTCCGCTTAAATCGTTTGACATTTGACCTCCCTTCTAGACACCAATTTTAGAGCACACCAGATTGATTTGTACTAGTCTCCTTCAGTACACTAGACCGACTGTTGGTGTCTCTAGCCCTCTAGGGAAAATGTCAATTAAGTTGCTACTCAATTTTAGATTAGAGGCTTAGGATCGGAATGCACAGATGGTTGTTTTGGGCCAAGGAAGGGGTCTCAATCCCTCCCTTATCTGACATTAATGAGAGCCCTTAAGAGTAATTTAATGTAGATGAATGACATGCAAAACACAAACCCTAATCCAGAAATCTATAAATAGCAATAAATCTCATTTTTTCACAAATCGAATTAAATTTTTAGAAAAAAAAAAATACTTTAAATTATAACAAATCCAGATAAATAAATTTTGTAATTTTCTGATGTATATGCAGACAAAAATAATTCAATTAACAAAATTTTAAGAATTTCCATATTTTCAGGCATGCAGTTAATTCATAGATCAAATTAAATTCTCAGAAAATAACAAAAAATACTTTAAATTACAAAAAATCTAAAAAAATAAATGTTATAATTTTCTGATATGTATGCAATAAAAATAATTTAATTAACAAATAATATACTGATAATAATGTGAATTAAAAATCAAGCCCTAACCATGCTCTGATACCAAACTAATGCAGGACCGATTCGTATGCAAATAAATTTTATATGATTAATGATTGCAGTTGATTAATCTTTCGAAATAATAGCCTAAAAGGGATTCAGAAAAACTCATAGGAACTCCGCACGCAAAACAGTTCCCCAGAAAAGTAAAGAAGAAAGATCACCGAGGCTAAGAAGCCCCGATAGGGCTTGCTCTCCCACAATAAAGCTACTAGAAAATTAGAAGGGGTATACCTGGCATAATGAGAAGATCGAGATGCTGAAGGGGTTGCTCTGCCTGTGGATGCGCCCTGGATGACCAAGCCCTGAGCCCGTGGATTTACGGCTAACTATCCGCTGACATGCATGGATGGTGATCACCTTGAATCCTGGATTCATGGTTACTGATAGACCTGTAAGAACACCATCCAAAGATTAAAGAACAAGAGAGAAAAGTCAGATTAAAGGCAAAGAGGCAAGGAAGAAGTCGAGAAGGAGGGGCGACCAAGAGGCTCTTGGGCGTCCACTAGAGGAAAACAAGGGCGGCGGCCACGATTTCTCCTAGAGATTGGGATGTTGGCACACACAGGAGAATGGAATCAAGAGCACCAAAGAACCAAATAACAAAACTCACAATAACTCAAAACTGGATTGATTGATTAATAATTCAAAGATGCATAATTCATACAAGAGGGTCTCTTCTATAGAGCAAGAAACTTAGGGTCTAAGTAAATACAGATATGGAAAGAAAATTGGTGCCCACTTTCTTCCTAAAGTGTGGATTAGATTATATGGAAAAAAAAATTCATGCCATACAAATCCCTTTCAAAAAAGGCAATTTATGGGCAATAAAGGGCATCCCTTTGTTGCTTCTTTGGGCTGGAATTCTTCCAAATAGGGTTGCATGATTTGGAGGATTGAGGCTTATCTTGTTGACCTACTTGCTCTGCTAGATGGCATGTGGAATGCTTTTGCTGGAGGATGGGAGGTGTGTGGCTGGCATGTGACTTCTTATGTAGGTGTGGCGCCAACTTGAATTTAGCAGCTGCTCTGTTTGCCTTGTCTTCTGCTTCAATACTGGTGTCTCCTCTTGTAAGCTGAATGAACTTAATACAATACCAATTGGACTGGATACATATAAGACCAACTGAACTGGACAGGACTCAAATTGATCCACGCTCATAATGAGCTGACTCAATATGACCCAAACCCTAATAACGAGTACCAACTCAAAAGACAGGACTCAAATGCCCAAATAAAAATAAAATTGGACCTAAATTAAAATAAAATAAAATAAACCTAGTTTTCAACTGAATCAAACCCTACAAACCTAATCACATATCCATAGAGGATTAAGAATCCTCTGCCTAATTCTGGTGCCTGCACCACTCTAGATCTACCCTTCTGCCACTGTTACTCATCTTCCGAGGATTACTTCTGACCATTGTCCCATCCTGATATCCACGGAGGTGGAGGTAGCTCTGCAGCAGAGGAAATAGTTTTGATTTGAGCAGTTTTGGATACCTTATTCCTCAGCTCGGACCATTATCTCCCAAGTTTGGCACCTGCCGGTGAGAGGCAGTGCTATGTTCAGGTTATCTAGATGACTCAAGCTAGAAAGGCACCAGCTTTCCAGATGGAACAGAGTGGAGGTAGGGGACCTAGTCAAGAAAGTTGAACTGATGGAAGCCAAAATAGTTACCCTACAAGCAGAGAGGATACTGAAGGCTGCCTTCCTAATTCTGATCTTATTGTTTTCAGAGCTATGTTAGCCCACCACCATTAACTTTTACAGCATCAAAAGATTTACTGGAAGCAGAGGTCTCGAATACACTGGATTCGCAATGGGGATCATAATACCAAATTTTTTTATTAGGCCATCATGAAGCATAGAGCTACCAACATGATTCGGCGTATAGCTGATGAGGAAGGGCATTACCAGGAAGACATCTATATTATAAGGGACCAGCTTTCTCACTTTTTTTAGTCTAGATGGTCTGAGCATACTAGCGATGGATTCCCTGTCCATCCGATTCTTGATTCTAAGAAGGTCTTTGTAGAAGAGAATGACCTTCTTACTAGACCTATCTTTATGGATGAAATTCGATCGGCTCTATGGGATCTTAGGCCTGAGAAGGCCTCTGGGCCTAATGGTTTTCACCCTTTTTCTTCCAATCATATTGGAATATTGTGGGCCATGATGTTGTGCAGGCCATCCCGAGTGTTTTCCAATCTCAAAGTAAACCTGCAGACTGGAATCGAATACTTATCACTCTTGTGCCCAAACGTTTAGATGCGTCCTCTCTGCTTCACTTTTGGCCCATTAGCCTTTGCACTTTCCTGTACAAGGTCTATGCCCGGCTATTAGCAAATCTAATGAGGAAGGTGATACCTCACATTATATCTATGGAGCAGGGAGCTTTTATCAGAGGGCATAGCATTTTAGATAATGTCTTCATAGCACAGAAATTTATGTACGATCTTCATAGATCATCTGGTCAGCAGTGCCTTATGGCTGTTAAGCTAGATATGGAACGTGCTTATGATAGATTGAATTGGGCCTTTCTACATCGTACTCTGCTTGAATTTGGGTTTGATGGGCTGTTTATTGACTGGATCATGGCTTGCATCTATAAGCTATCTTTCTCGCTTATTATTAATGGTAGCCAGACTGATTTCTTCCAGTTTGCTGTGGGGTTGCACCAAGGATGCCTGCTTGCCCCCTTCTTGTTCATCCTTGCTGCCGATGACTTAATGCATGCCCTCTATCTAGTGCAACAGGATCTTCGCATTGCCCCTTTCATGCTAGGTCTAGGCGGGCCTCCGGTCTCTCATCTTCTTTTTGCTGATGACTGCATTTTGCTGGGCCAGGCCAATATTCGCAATGCGACCACCTATGCTTCTATTGTTCAGGATTACAGGCCTCAAGGTAGAAGGTCAACCTTCAAAAGTCTATGGTATACTTTAGCCCGAAGACTTCCAATGTAATGAGGGAAGCCATCCTTCATACTTTCGGCATCTCCAAACAGGCTGACCGACTTATGTATTTGGGGATTCCTATCATCGAAAGATGGCCTCGCTGCGATGATTTCAGTGAGCTAGAGCGTCGGGTCCATGATCGCATCGATGGCTGGCAGGTAACAGGATTATCGATGATGGCGAGGATCACCCTCCTAAGATCGGTTCTAACGTCCCTTCCTCTTTATCTTCTATATAATGCTGCTATCCCGATACTTGCCTAAGAAGGATAGAGAGATGCTTTAGAGATTTTCTCTAGGCCTCAATGCAAGATAGTCATGGTATTTATCTACAGGCATGGGACACTGTTTGTATGCCGATATCTAAAGGGGGCCTTGGTATTCAGTCTTTGATTGTGAGAAGAGAGGCTATGCTTGCTAGACACGCCTCGAGGTTCATTCTTAATCCGCACTGCTTCTGGAGCTCTGTCATGCATGCTAGATATGGTGAGTGGACTTTTGCTATAGATTTTCAGTCCTCTCATGGTTATTCTTTCTTCTGGAAGGAGGTTTGTAGACGTGCACCGGCTCTCTTAGACAACATCATGTGGATGATTGGAGATGGCTCATCGATGGATGTTGTCTAGGATACGTGGATTGCGGAGCTCCCACTCTCACCTTGGCCTACTTTCATCAGTATAGATGTTCCTAGTAGTATAAGAAACTCTGATATGATTTTTTAAGATCTTTTCTCTTGGCATATACCAACGGTGTCCCTGTTTTTTGGTGAGCAGCTTGCTCGTCGGATTATGTTTATTCTGCTTATAGCAGGTCATGCTGATGATACCATATTATGGAAGAGATCATGTCTCTCTAGGGCTTCTACCAGGGATCTAATGAAGATCTTTAGGCCTTAGCCTTAGTATACGAAGGAAGTAGCGTAGATTTGAAAGCTTCCCATCCATCCCAGGATCCAGCTCTTTATATGGAAGCTTGTGTGAGAATATCTTCCTACTTACTCCCTACTCTCAGGAAGGGGACTGTCCATCCAGGCTACCTACCCTTTGTATGGTCGGGAAGAGGAGACTATTGATCATGCCATCTTCATCTGCTCTAGAGCGAGATAGATCTGGCATATAGTGGGATACCAGCTTAGGGAGAGGGATACAATCTCTTGGCGGACCTTCCTTATGCAAGATATCAGGAGGGATAACCAGCAACAGGGCATCATTTGGGTAACCACAACCTACCAGATTTGGCTATCTCAGAATTAGCTTATATTCATCGAAGATACAGTCACCCCTTAGATGATTGTTCGGAAAGCCTTATCCTTGTCGTTTGAATACACACTCCATTACATAGCTAGGGATGACAATTTTCTCGTTTGGCCGTTTATCCGACCGGTACCGTTTTTAACGGATCGAGAAATCCCCGGTTTAAACGGGTTAACGGTAACGGGGATTTTTTGTTAACAGCTAAACGGGTAAACGGCTCGGGAATGGTATTCAATGCCCCATCCCCGTTTACCCATCCCCGTCCCCGTTAGCCTCAATATAATATATTTAAATTTTAAATATATATATTATATTATATTAAAAAAATAAAAAAATATATTATATTAAATGCCCCATCCGCCATCCCCGTTTACCCATTTTCATCCCCGTCTCTTGCTCTTCCTTCTTTCATGCAAGTAACGCAACCGTCTCCTGCTCTTCTTTCTAATCTGAAGTTTTGAAGAATCTGAATATCAAACCAGATAGCTCCATCATCTACTTCGCTAATCGCTGCCCCATCGACGTCCTCCAACATCTTTATCTTTCTTTAGTATGCTCATCTTTATCCTTTATTTTTAAAGAAAGATATCTCTGTTTTAAAATTTGAATGTATTCTTTTTTTACGATTGTTGCTTATTGTTTGCTATCAAGTTATAATTTTTTTTTGCAGATTATTCTTTTTGAAATGCAATTAGAATGTGATTGATCATTTTCTATCTAGTTTGTTATTTTGTTAAAGCTAATATGCATTTATTAATAGGCCTAAATCAAACCATTTCAAAAGTCAAAGAATCTCTTATATGTATCAATATCATCGTTTGTTATTCTCGATTGTACTCTATCTTATCCTAACTAATTTAATTTTTTAAATTTTATTTTTAGGTAAACGGGCAAAGGGGTACCCACTGGGTACCCGTTTGCCCGGCCGGGTATCTCCATCCCCGCCCCGTTAACTATAACGGCTTAACGAGGTGAGGAACGGGGATGTTTTTTCTAACGGGGACGGAGAACGGTATAGACCGCCTCGGGCCATCCCCGGGCCATTGCCATCCCTATACATAGCTCATGATTCTGACAGCTCTGGTTACTGGAGTTCCCCTGCTGCTATGGCAGCGAATTGACAAACGGTTTATATCTCTTGGGAACCCTTTAGGGTTTGTTAAAATTAACTTTGATGGGAGTGTGCATGGCAGATTAGCGGGCTTTACTTTTATTATTCAAGGGCCTGATAGAGCTACGCTGGCGGTGGAAGGATTTGGGCTCCTAGACTCCTCGGTTCATATGGTGGAGCTTTATGCAATATGGGCTGACATTTCCTATGGTACTAGGTTTCTCCATGCTCAGAGTCTCTGTATTGAGGGGGACTCGTTGACTATTATCCGCTGGCTTCGGCGGGATTGCCAAGGTCATTTTCCAACCAACCCTCTGCTTCGGAATGTCTGGTCTACTATGTGGGATATGTATAGTTTCTAGATCAGAGATGTTTATCGGAAGGCTAACTCAGCAGCCGACTGGGTGGCAGCCTCTATGGCCCATCATTTTGGTTTTTAATTTTGACAATAGAAAGATCCCAGTCCTATTGTACTCAAATAAATTATATATTTTGACTTATCTCGTACTAAACTGGTGTGATCATCTGTCTACACTAAAAAAAAAAAAATTATTTTTATCTCTAAAGAGTTTTATTGTTCAAAAAAATACGAGCACTAAGAAGTCGGCAAGGTGGTCTTACTTTCATGCGGCTGTCTCTTGTCAGCCAATAGAAGGGATTGATGCCGATCGAGCACCCTAAGCAAATAGAAGATGAAGGGCTGATATCCGCTATCCACGCGTCTCTAATTGTGATGGAAACCAGCGTTACCTGCTGCTTTGATTCCATCCTTCCCACAATTACCAACTCCTCTGTTTCCCCCCTTTGTTAGACGCTCCCCCATTGCCAGATACCGTCCTGCCTCACCTTCAACTCTTCAACCCCAATCTTCCTGAGTCTCTCCAGCGACTCAGAAAACAAATATCCTAGTCCGGAGACATCATTTGAAGGGGTAAAAGGAAAGAAATAGAATAGAAATCGCTGGTGGTGGAACTGCGTTCCATGGGCTATCCTGCAAATATACTAGCAATATTTTTTTTTTCTCCTAAAAATAATATTTTAATAGAAGGGCGACGGTGGGACTGCGGTGATCTGAATGGATCTAGCGGGGCAGATGGCTCCAGCGGGGCTCCGGCGACGCAACTCAGCGGATCGTATTCTTTTCTCGGGAAGAGAGAAGCAACCGGCGACGAAGGCAAGCTGATGGGCATTGAGTCTTGATTATTGGGTGCTGTTCTGTACTCAGCACGACATCTGCGATCATGAGAAGCCGGCACTTCCATGAGTTTCTTCCATTTTAAATACCCAAGCGAATCCAAAGTCGGCATGACGAACCGACTCCTGTTCGCGATCGCTTCACGTCCGCCGGCCGTGATAAGCCTCTACTTGGGCCCTCCCTTCACCCTCCTCTGCCTGTTAGCAAACTACTGTTACTTTATCATTATTTTAAAATAAAATTTTGAAAAAAGTTAGGTTGATTTACCTTTTAACCTCATGTAAAACAAGTGGCTGTCATAAAGAGAGAAAGCGCAGGACAAAGAAGTTGAACATGGGACAAAGAATGATGGAGAAAATTTCTAATAAGAAGGATGTTGACTCATTCCTAGAATAATAAGACAGGGCATTAGAGAACATTCTTACATGCATGCGTTTTAAATCCTTGAAAGCATTTATGTGAACATGGGGCAGCTTATCATGCAACGGGATTTTGTGGCCAAGCTTAATTAATTTAATGTATCCAATTACGCGCGATTAAAAGAATCAACAAGGATGCCAAAATACATCGAGAGGAATGAATAAGTGCATGATACATTGTTAGATCCGTTTCATCCCATCCCAAATACTTTATTTATTGTGAACATGAAATAAAAATGAAAATTATTTTCACTTCTACTGACGATGATGAGATAGAGATGGATCATAATCGTATGGTAATCTTCTTCATCTTGTTGGCATCATGTTTAAGTGATTTGTTTCTCTTAGATATTTTTATATATAGAAAATTATCTTTATATATCAATAATTTTTAACTCTAACTTTCCTCTTTCATTTCCTTCAATTTTTTCAACCATATTATTAATTTTATATTTTTTATTAAAAAATTATATGTATGATTAGAGATGGAATGGGAAGAGGTAGGATTGAAACTTATCGTTCTCTATGGTTAGGAATTATTGCCTAGATATAGCAACTCAAGGGTTGAATTGGGTTCTTTAAAAATTAATAGACTAACTAGCAAGTATGTGCACTTAAATATTTTTCACAGATAAACTGAGTATAGTGTGATGAAGATAATATGCAAGTAACATAACAAATAGCACAACCAAACACAAAGATTTATAGTAGTTCGGTGCTAACTCTGTACCTACATCCATTCCTCAAGAATCCCTTGAGAATTTTACTATCACCACTAGCCTACCTGGCTAGCAAACTTATTTACGGGCACAAGCAAGCCTTACACACTAGCCTTCCGAGCTAGTCTTCTTATTTACGGATACAAGGAGACCTTACACACTAGCCTTCTGAGCTAGTCTATTTGTTTACGGGTATAAGAGGATCTTTCACAACCCTAGCCTTCTTGGCTAGCACTTATTTTCAGGCACAAGCTAGCCTTACAAGATCAAGCACAATAATATTAAGTTTATACAATAAGCTCCTAGAAATGAGTAGATAAACAACAAGATATACTTAGCAACTTGAAGAGATCAATACAAGGTAGCTTCTTTCTTTAATAGCGCAGCAGCAACAATGAAGCTTTCGTGGATGCTTTGAATGCTCTTCAAAGAAAGTTGTTGGAGCTTTAACACCACTTCAAGAATTAAAAATAAATGAGCTACAGTGGCTTTGAAACAATCAATGCAGCACTCCAATATACCTCTCTTATAAACAATAAATCTCTCTTTCAAATGATTTTTCTCATAATATTTTCACTGATATTTTTCTTCTTTTTCTTTTCCTCACATTCACTATTGAATCAATGTTCAACAACTCTATTTATAGCCAACAGAAAATATAGCCATTGTATGACCGTTATGAAATAGAAAAGAGAGGGAAAGAGAGAAAACAATACTTGGCAAGCTTAGCTAAGGAGTCCGGCCATCTAAGACAAAAATTTGGTTGCCTAACTCCAGAGTTTAGATGCCCAAGTGAAGAGAATTAGAAGCCCCAACAAAAGAATCGGTAGAATAATTTTGAACACGAGGCAAACAAAAATCCACCCGAGTGCCATGAAAAAATGGCATCCCAATTTCACATAATGGCAAGCCAGAGAAAAAGTAGCAGCCCAGATCATAAAACCGGTAGCCTAAAACACAAAACCAATAGCCTAATATGAAATCCAGTAGACCAAATAAAAAAATCTAGCAAGCCAATTTTGAACCAGAAAACTACCAGTCGAACGCTAAGAAAAATTAGCAGCCCAACTTTAAATCTGGCTGACCAATTTTGAAGCCATAAAGCAACCAGTCAAATGCTAAGAAAAATTAGTAGCCCAACTTTAAATCCAACAGACCAATTTTGAAGCCATGAAGAATCAAGGAGCCAAAACCGAACACTTAAAAAAAATTAATAGGCCAACTCCATGAATTGGCAAACCGATTTTAATGTGCCAGACATCCAGCCGAAGGTCACATAAAATTGCCAGCCCAATTTTTGAATTGGCAGACTAATCTTTTGAGCATTTAGAAACAAGGAATAACCAGCTGAAAGCTTCAAAGAAATAGCAGCTCAACTTAGAAAATCGGCAAACTAGTTTTAATAGGATTGAGCTAGGAAGCTAATAGCTAAAAGCCTCACAAAATTAGAGCCCAAGCTATGAACTAGTAGACCAAATTTTAAGAGTCCGGCAATCAACCAAAGGCAATAGGAAATTGATAGTTTAAAGATAAAATTCGGTATCAAATAAACACCCTTTAAAGATTTTTTTGGCAAACATTCAAAATAACATAGGGTTTTAAATAAGAACTTGCAAGACGATTGAATCCAGTTTAAGGCAATACAAATATAATTAAATTTGAAAGTCATTTTATCAGATGAACCGTCCAAACATAAAATATATGAAAATCATCCAATGATTACTAAATCTAAGTTCATTAAAAAAATAATTTAATCGCTACAAGCATATTTATACATTATCTGTATTACCTTTCATTTTGAAGCATAATTTATCTTAGTTTGAAGTAACACCATCTTCTTAATGATTCATCTGAAATTTGTTTAACTCAACCACAAGATCATTAGTATCATACTTAATTATTTTGTAGTCATCAAAATAAATATAAGGTCAACAATCTTTCTTTTTGATGATGATAAAACTATTAAGTATACAACAAAAAATTAGGAAATTTTAATCATGATATTCCTTGAAAACTTGAAGTATAAGACGAAGCATGCCGAAATTTAATGTATTGTACCGAAACTCTAAATTTTAAGAACATATAAATAGGGTATTCAAAAGTTACATTGTATAACTCCCTTTTTGGTTTTGAATATGTGCATCATTTTGAAATACTATGATGTATGCATTTCTCTCTAATGATTAGAATATATGCTTTTTTTTTTCCTTTTAAATGTATGCTTTTTTTTCCTTTTAAAAATACCACAATGCATACTATTCTCTTCTATGAATGCTATTCTCTCTCATGAATAAAATGTATGCTATTCTCTTCCCCATGATTGAACTGTATGCTATTTCTCCTCCTTTTGTTATCAATCAAAAATAGATGAAAGAATGTGCATAATTTTTCTATTTGTCTTTTCTTTAATAGTAATAAGGAGTATCATAAATAAAGCATAAAAAAATCAATCATTCATTCACAACTCAATTGATACCAATTAAAAAGCTATATTAAAATAAGACAGCATGATCTATAATTTGATATCAATAAGAAAATATATTTATATCATTGCATCATATACGAGTTGATACCAATTAAGATATTTAATGCTCAATACATCAAAGTGCTTAATGCATCAAAGTATCTAATTATTCAAACAAATTCATTCTTCCCCTTACTAATTTAAAACATATTAAGATACAATGTTAATAGATACCATAAAAAAAGGTTTGATTTTATATATGTTTACATTCTTCTCCCCCTAAATATTTTAAATTTGATCTATATGCAATAAAAGTTTCATGCAAGAAATGATACCAATATCACATAATCCAAGCATTTTATAAATGTATCATACTAATCTCAATACATAGACATTTATAGCAATTACCACATATCAAATGCACATTTTATAAGATATTTTGCATCACTTCTATCAAGTTCTTTTTATTTCACACATAAACAATTAATTATAAGACATGATCAAGAAATGATACCACAGATAAAATAGGTATTTAATGATCCAAGACACACAATAAAATCATGTCAAGAAAGGAGTATATAAATCAAACTGATACCAATAGTTTTCGATCATGGGCCCATGACCCATGTCACCCAATAAATGTACCTATCAGATACCAATAAAATCTAATCTACACAATGAGTTCATAGGAATACCGATATATTTGGATTTCTTCAAGAATTCCTTGATATACATGGATTGACTTGTGAAGATTCCCTTCTTTGATTGCTTGATTTGAAGTCCGAGAATATAATTGAGTTTACCTATCATGCTTATCTCGAACTCTCCCTGTATAAACTTTGCAAAGTCATGGTACAAGAAATCATTAGCAATACCGAATACAATATCATCTATACAAATTTGCACTATCAACATATTATCATTTTCTCTTTTAATAATTAATGATGCATCAATATTTTTACTAATAAATTTATTGCTAATCAAGAACTCAATAAGCCTATCATACCATGTCCTTGGTACTTGTCTCAAACCATATAAAGCTTTGTTCAATTGAATACACAGTTTGGAGACACAAGATTTTTGAATCCGGATGGCTGATCAAAAAACACTTGTTTAGCAATATATTCATTAAGAAAAATGCTCTCAATAACTATTTAATATAATTTAAAAATCATATAGAATGTGAATGTAAGAAGTAATCTAATAGTTTCTAATATATCAATAGGAACATAAGATTCATCAAAATCAATTTCTTTTTCTACTGATTATATTCCTTAACTATCAATCTTGCTTTATTTCTAATGAAATTACCATGCTCATCCAACTTGTTTCTAAATATCTATTTAGTTTTAATAATTGGATGGTCATGTGGTCTACTAACTAGTGTCCATTATCATGTATGGTATTTAAGTTCTATATAAGGAATAAATACTAAATTATTACATGTATCTCTAAATAATGATTTACTTCTAATATCATGAGATGGATCGCTTAATATCAGCTCTTTAGGGCGATTATGGATATATCTTCATTCTCTTTCAAATTCAGCATTACATTGAGGTTCATCATATCAATTTCTTCTTTATGTATCGCTTATATCGTTGAGTCCTCTTTCTCTTCTAAGGTGAGCTCCTTGATTTGATTTTCAATTTCATCTGCATCATCTAAAACCTTTCTCTTCCTTGATGGAAGATCATTAGACTCATCAAATATTACATGAATGGATTCTACTACAACTAAGGTCTTATTATTTCTTTCTACTAGTACAAAATTTTCAAAATAATGATTTTTAAATTCTTTTATATGAACACTTCTAATGGATAAAACAAGAAAACTTTTTTTATTGAAATGCTTCTAAGGAATTTTTGAAATGCAGAAAATATTTCATCTTTACTAGTCAAAAATAAAATCCATGTAAATTAAAAAAAAATCATCACAAATTATAAATCCATATGCAAAGGTTCTAACAATCTAGAAGTTAAAATCATATTTTTAGACTTAAAAGAAATTCTAGTTTTCCAAATTAACATGCATCACAAATCATATCTTTTGCAAACTTAAGTTTTGGTAAACCTTTAACCAAATCCTTTTTGAATAATTTAGAAAGCAAAATCATGCTGACATGAAAAAGTCTACGATACCATAATCAACTAAATTCATCTATCATATCATTCATGGCAACTAGACAATCGAAACTATGGTTATTCAAATCAACAATATAAGCATTTCTAAACTCATGATCAATAAATTTTATGCAATCATCAACAGGATTAGAAACTATGCAAAGAGATGATTCAACAACTAATAATTTTAAAACCTTTATTACTAAAGCAAGTTAATGCTAAGTAAGTTATAATTCAAACCATTTAAAAGCATGATATTATCAATAAAAAGTAGAGGAAGTGATATCACTTTTACCAATGCCAACAATATTACTTTAGCCATTATTCCAAGGTAACCACTCCTCCATCATTAGCATCCAAAGTGATGAAATAAGATTCATCACCCATCACGTGTCTTGAACACCCACTATCCAAGTATCATTTTCTTTTAGCTTCACGGGTTGCAAGACACACCTACATCCAAAATATCAAGTTTTGCTTCTAGGTACCCAAACTTTCTTGAATCCTTTGGGGTTAATCAAAATAGTTTCTTTTGGAATCCAAATCTTTTTAATATTATTGCATACATATGACTTATGACCTTTCAAACCATATTTAAAACATGTAATATTAGGAAAATCATTTCAAGGAAAAAAATATTTTTCAAAACCTTTTGTTTCTTTAAAGGATTATATCTTAAGCTTGCTTTATCAAAAATTGCTTTTTGATTTTCAAGAATCATGTTAAGTTTGGTTGAGCTTGAAGTAAACTTATCTACTGAGGGTTTAAGTTTTTCTATTTTATTTTTTAAATTCATATTTTTTTGTAATAAATAATCATTTTCTTTTGAAACCTTTTTCTTTTCCAAAGTTAAGTTTCTAACTTGATTTTTTAATTCTTTATTCTTAGAACTAAGTTTTATAAAATCATCAATTAATTCATAAAATATACCATGCAATTCATCAAATGTAAAATCATCTAAAATGCTAGGACTTACCTTGCCGTTATCTGTCATAAAGTAAAGATTTGCTTTTTTATTTTTCTCTTCTTTTTGAAGCTTGATGTGTCATTATCGCTCCAAATGGCTATCATAGCCTTCTTTTTAATTTTTTTGGGACCTTTCTTTAGATATGAACAATCAGGCTTATAGTGTCCTGGCTTGTTGCATTCATAACAGATTACTTCTTATTCTTTTTCATTGCTTGGCTCTCCTTTTAATGATGGCCTCTTTCTTTCTACAAATTTTTTTCTCATAAATTTTTTAAATTTCCTTGTAATGAGAGCCAAATCATTATCACTATCACTTTTACTTGAGGAGCCATCATTTTTATTCATTTGGACTGCACACTTTAGTGTTATAAATCTTTTATTTTTGCACTCTTCTTCATCAAGATGTTGACTTTGTTGAAGCTCATGAGTCATCAACATTCCAATCAATTCTTCAAAGATAGAATGTTAAGGTCTTTGGCTTCTTGTATGGCAGTGACTTTAGCTTTCCAAGACCTAGGCAATGATCTTAATACCTTTCTCACAAGATCGGCATTTGAATAAGATTTACCAAGACTTTTAAGCTTATTAATAATATCAGTGAATCTTGTGAGCATATCAGAAATACTTTCATAAGATTCTATTTTGAACAATTCATATTTATACATAAGCATATTTATTTTGGACTCCTTGACTTGATTGGTACCCTCATGGGTAACCTCCAATCTATCCTAATTTTTTTAGTAGATATGCATATAGAAATATGATTAAATTTATTTGCATCTAAAGAACAATATAAAACATTCATAGCTTTAGCATTAAGCTGAGCCATTTTCTTATCATGTACATCCCATTCCGTTTTCGGTTTGAAAACAACAAAATCATTTGATCTAATAGTGAGTGTGTGAGGTCCATTGACTATGATGCTCTATAAATCATAATCAAGTGCTTGAATAAAAATCTTCATTCATGCTTTTCAATAAGTATAATTTGTGCCATTAAAAAGTGGTGGTCTATTTATGGATTGCCCCTCACTCAATATGAAACTCATTTGGGTTGCCATGATCTTTGGCTCAAAGCTTTTTAAGGCTTAAAATCAATAGCACTACTCTGATACCACTTATTGCCCAGATATAGCAACACAAGAGGATGGATGAATTGGGTTTTTTAAAAATTAATAGACTAACTAGCAAGTATCAACACTTAAATATGTTTTACAAATAAACTGAGTATAGTGTGGTGAAGATAATATGCAAGCAACACAACAAATAGTACAACCAAACACAAAAGATTTATAATGGTTCGGTGCTAACCCTACACCTACATCCACTCCTCAAGAATTTCTTGGAAATTTCACTATCACCACTAGCCTATCTGGCTAGCAAATTTATTTACGGACATAAGCAACATTACACACTAGCCTTCTGAGCTAGTTTTCTTGTTTACGGGAACAAGAAACCTTACATACTAGCCTTCCGAGCTAGTTTCTTATTTATGGGTACAAGGGGACCTTTCACAACCCTAGCCTTCTTGGCTAGTACTTGTTTTCGAACACAAGCGAGCCTTATAAGATAAGCATAATAATATCAAGTTTATATAATAAGCTTCTAAAAATGAATAGATAAACAATAAGATATACTTAGCAACTTGAAGAGATCAACACGAGGTAACTTCTTTCTTTAATAGCGTGCAACAATGAAGCTTTTGTGGATGCTTTGAATACTCTTCAAAGAAGGTTGTTGGAGCTTTAACACCACTTCAAGAATCAAAAATAAATGAGCTACAGTGGCTTTGAAATAATTAATGCAGCACTCCAATATACCTCTTCTACAAACAATAAATCTTTTTTTCAAATGATTTTTCTCACAATATTTTCACGGATATTTTTTTCTTTTTCTTTTCCTCATATTCACTGTTGAATCACTATTCAACAACTCTATTTATAGACAACAGAAAATATAGCCATTGTAAGACCATTGTGAAATAGAGAAGAAAGAGAGAAAATAATACTTGGCAAGCTTAGCTAAGGAGTCCGGCCATCTAAGACAAAAATTTGGTTGCCTAACTCCAGAGTTTAGATGCCCAAGTGAAGAGAATTAGAAGCCCCAACAAAAGAATCGGTAGAATGATTTTGAACACGAGGCAAACAAAGATCCACCCGAGTGCCATGAAAAAATGGCATCCCAATTCCACATAATGGCAAGCCAGGGAAAAAGTAGCAGCCCAGATCATAAAACCGCAGCCTAAAACACAAAATCGACAGCCTAATATAAAATATGGTAGACCAAATAAAAAATCTAGCAAGCCAATTTTGAACCAGAAAACTACCAGCCGAATGCTAAGAAAAATTAGCAACCAAACTTTAAATCCGACAGACTAATTTTAAAGCCATGAAGCAACTAGTCGAATGCTAAGAAAAATTAGCAGCCCAACTTTAAATCCGGCAGACCAATTTTGAAGCCATAAAGAATCAGGGAGCCAAAATTGAACACTTACAAAAATTAGCAGGCCAACTCCATGAATTGACAAACCAATTTTAATGTGCCAGACATCCAGCCGAAGGCAACATAAAATTGGCAACCCAATATTTGAATTGATAGACTAATCTTTTGAGCTTTAGAAATAGGGAACAATTAGCTAAAAGATTCAAAGAAATAGTAGCCCAACTTAGAAAATCAGCAGACTAGTTTTAATAGGATTGAGCCAGGAAGCTAATAGCCAAAAGCCTCACAAAATTAGCAGCCCAAGCCATGAACTAGCAGACCAAATTTTAAGAGCCTGACAATCAACCAAAGGCAACAGAAAATTGATAGTTTAAAGACAAAATCCGGTATCGAATAAACACCCTTTAAAGATTTCTTTGGAAAACATACAAAATAACATAGAGTTTTAAATAAGAACTTGTAAGACGATTGAATCCAGTTCAAGACAATGCAAATATAATTAAACATGAAAGTTATTTTGTCAGATGAACTTTCCAAACATAAAACATATGAAAATCGTTCAATGATTACGAAATCCAAGTTCATTAAAAAATAATTTAATTGCTACAAGCATATTTATACATTGCATGTATTACCTTTCATTTTAAAGCATAATTTATCTTAGTTTGAAGTAACACCATCTACTTGATGATTCATCTAAAATTTGTTTAACTCAACTACAAGATTATTAGTAACATACTTAATTATTTTGTAGTCATTAAAATCAATATAAGATCAATAGGAATGAAGATGAAAAATATTATCCGTTGTGATCCTTAGCGACAAGCGTAAGGAAACAAAAGCCATGAGTCTGAACAGTGAAGTCCCAAACTAAGTCATTACCGTTTCCGTTTGCACCCATCCCCGGTTTTACGATGAGCAAATAATTAGTTGAGCTGCAGCAAGCATTACATGAACTGACGACCTTGGAATGATCCTGATTGGATTCATCTGATCTGGACTTCAACTATTTATTGGTTTAGGCCTGGGCTTTTCTTCTAGTCTTGTGAACCAAACTTGTGACTTAGAATCATGGTTTTAACAAGGTATCAACATGATCTAAGTAGGGCCATTTTGTGAATTCCCTGGAGAATAAAGGTTTATTAAGGGGGCCTTTTTGAGGGGGGGAGGGGGAGGGAATCAAGTCTTATGAGGTTGTGGATCAATTAAGACACCTCTCATCCAAGTTTTGATCCTCTCAGAGTTCAAGGAATCATCCACTGTCTGTGTATTTGCAAAATGGCCAGTGCTTGGACAGAGTTTACTTGTTCTGATAAATCAATGATTTACTTGTACGCACCAAAAATGAGCTCACTTTGTGCCTGAACCAACCATGCTCAATTCAAAAGTTTAGAAGGAATGATGTTGTAACAATCGAGGACTTCATCCAAAAAAATTACCACAAAGATATCATTTTGGCTTCTTGATTCTATATAAGCACTCAAGATCTATCCAGGATATAATTAATATTAAACTAAACATACGCTAACACAAGCACTTATGTATTTTATCATTTAAGCTTTGATATTCTTATCAGACTAAGAATCTAAATCTAAATTCAATTTCAATTGAATTACAACACTATGCTCAATCCATGGTCAACTTTGAAAGAATCTATTTGCAATGATCCCTGATCTATATGAATAATGAATTATCTCAACTCAACTCAACTCAACTCATCTAAGCCTTTTCCAACTACATGGGGTCGGCTATATGAATAATTAATTGTGTTTATTTTAATACTATTTATAACAACTTAAGGTCTCAACCAATAAGACCAACAATAAAATAAAAAGACTAGATAAAAAATATATTTAAGCTTTTTAATCTTATATAGATACTTAAGATCTACCTAACAAACAACTCTTATAGTACTAAAAATATACAAGTATGAGCTCCTACATATATATATATATATATGTTTGGTCTTGGCTTTGTTCCCAAAAACTTTTTCTAGAGTCTAACCTTTTGTGCCTTTTGTTTAAAATTTTGAGCATGTCGAATAGTGTTGGCCTGTGCCCACAAAGAATCCCAAGAGTCCCATGAGATGGGACTCTTAGGATCCCAGGGACTCTTCATATCCCTCTAAAGGATCCGCTCTCGTATTCATCCCAATCTATAAGAGAATATCTGAGGTGTCTTCTCGAAGAGGCGCAGAGAGTTTACGAAGAAGAGCTTCCCTTCCTCCTCTTCCTTCATCGGTACCGTGGCTTAGGGGTGTGGACTCACTGGGGACTCTGGTAGGTGGTAGCTCTCGACGACCAATGATCCGCTACTTTCTCTGCCATCGAAACAAGGTATGTTCCCTGCTTACAGCTCCTATAATTGGTATCAGGGATAGGATTTGGATCAATTCTATGCAAGTTACGTGACTGCCCAATCCTTCCAGTTATACCATCTACTCTTTTTATTGTTCTACCCTATTTGATCCAACTTGATCATGATTTAGCCGGAATGAGTGAAAGAAAGTACAATTTGTCACATGATTACCCATGCCGGTAATAACAAGCACTCCTAGTTTCGAAGACTTTTTGGATTCGATGTGATGGCACACGGAGGCCTGAATGAAGGTGATCAATTTTGACCATCGAATTTGTTTAGGCAATGCAACCAAGTGCTTAAATATCAAGAGCTCTTTAAAGGCAAAATCCAGAGCTCAATAGTTGAAGGCAAGAGAATCAAATACAACTCTTTTTTTCTTCCCCCATAGAAGTACAGTTCTGAGGAGAAGGAATAGAAGTTCAAAGATCCAATTATCTGATGGAATAGTTATTGAGAGAGCCTCAGCCTCAACCTGACACCAAACAAATGCTCCTCCAACATCTCTCAATGCCAATGATTTCAAAGCCAAGCTCTGCAGTCTAAGGGCTCTGGGCTAGTGGTCCAAGGTGGGGATAGAAAAGGCAGAGGTGGCATCTTGTGACCAAGGATTGCTTGAAAGGAAACGGGTTTAGCAGACAATGGTGCAGTGCTTGGGGGAATGGAAGGAATGTTGGGACATAAGGTTGAAGGAATTGGAGGCAATGTTGCCAAGGTGGGTTTGGTTAGAGGAGGAAATGGTGGCACTGTTGGCATGGGCGAGAGAGGTGGCAAGGCCTGCATGACTGCTTACTGAGGCCGCTAGCAGAGGTAGGAGGAGTCAATAGGAAGAAGCCATGACTACTAATGGGAGAACAAAAACCATGTTCTCTTGATCTGGTTCTGTGGACAACAGCAAAAGGAGGTGGAAATAGTTTTTTGAGGTTGGTTTTATGTGTCAAAGTGTTAGAAGTTGTGGGCTCACCATTTCATCAATCTTGTTTTGGACAGGTGTTGCATTTGACTGGAGGGAACACATTGAAATAGGGGAACCATCATATCAAAACTTAAAATCATTATTCTTTGTAGCATAGCACAGGTTAAATAATACTAATAGTTTCTTGCCTTGACCCTTGCAGGTCTTAAAATCCACAGCTTCCCATTGTCAGCATAGTATTCTAACCGAGCCAATGAGCCATAAAAAGTAAAAAATAAAAATAAATACACAAAAAAGAAGAAGAAGAGAGAACATTACTTATATATAGTTTCAAATGTATAAAGAAGTACCGTATTATCAAAGAGAAACAGTTTTGTTCTTCCCAACTAAAGTCTTAGCCAAACAAACCATCATTGATAAAGCGAAATATAAATGAGCACTACTGATACCATCCATCAACTATGCATTATTACCATCTCAACAGCTATATTCTATGCTCCTATTTCCTTCAGTGCTAGATTGACCAGGTGAATGAAGCGTTCTGTATCATGGTGATCACACTCAAGAACATTCTTAATTGATGACATGCACTACTGAGAAATTTGTTGGTGTAGAGAAGTGTATTCGAGAACCTGGTGCCATGTTTGTCCAGCATCCATGGCACACCGAGCATAACCCCCTATGAAAGAAAAACACATTGAATCATCAATCAGCCTATCTAAATCAGCATAGGAAACATGGAAATATAAATTATTTTGACAAATTTAAAAACAATTACAAATTTAAAAACTAAGTTTCAGGTTTATTTTCTTATAGTTTTAAAATCAGGATATTGATAAGTACAGGGATGATTGCATGTTAAATGACAAGGAAGGAACAATTTGAATGTATCGATTATATCTTAATGGAACTGTAAAAATATGCTCTATGATTCAAATTTAAAAATGAGTTTAAGAAAATTGAGAGAATCCAATAAACTATTTAATTCAATAATGCATTCCTCTGTTGTAGATGTTGTTGGATTTTACAAATTTTTTACCTTCTTTTCTTGAATTTTGATTCGGGACTATTTGTTTGTGTTGTTAGGTTACATTTCTACAAATATTTGGGAGAATTTCATCCAAACATTAAAATATTTCTTAAATATATTGAGACACGAATCTCTTTCACACACTTAAGAAAAACAGAATTTGCTGCAATGAGACGTCCAAGGCAGTTGTTACATAACAGGATGTCTGATTGATGATATTTGATTTCTTCTTTTCTTGAATTCTCCTAGTTTTTGGGTTCTTAGCTACTCTTGTTTCATTTAATTTCATCACTTCAATATAATGCAGAACTTATTCAAACACATTTGCTAGAACTGCTAACAGTTCTATTGTTCCCATTCCTATTAATGCCAGCAAAAAGTAAGAAGACGGTGTAACTTACAATGTTGATGAGCTTCTTTAACTCATGTCTTGTATCTGAACTCCTTTCGGAGGTGAAACCTAGAGAAGAAAACATATCAAAGTTTAAGTCCAATTGAAGAATTTTTTCTTGCTTGCCTGAATGCAGAGAGCAAAGTAGATTTTTAAAATTAGCAGTTTTTTGAAGGAGTTGGTAAGAGAAGGGAAAGTTAGAAGTCCAGTGGTGAAGTAAGTGAGCACCTTTATTAGTTGAAACAGTGGATAATAAAGAGAATTCTCATGTAGCTAAACTCCAGGCATTTGTATGCAAGCACGGCAACTTCAGGTTTCCCATTCCTCTCATTGGTTATTGTAGTGCTCCTACATTTGAGTGCAAATTCAACCAATAAGACCAACAATAAAATAAAAAGACTAGATAAAAAATATTATTTGAGTTTTTTAATATTATATAGGTACTTAAGATCTACCTAACTAAAAACTCTTATAGTACTAAATATATACAAGTATGAGCTCCTACATATATATATATATATATATATATATATAGCTTTGTTTCCAAAAATTTTCTAGAGTCTAACCTTTTGTGCCTTTTGTTTAAAATTCTGAACATGTCGGATAGTGTTGGCCTAGGTGTCAAGTCAGCACCGACACAGAATCCCAAGAGTCCCACCTCATGGGACTCTTAGGATCCCAGGAACTCTTCATATCCCTCTAAAGGATCCGCTCTTGTATTCATCCCAATCTATAAGAGAATATCTGAGGTGTCTTCTCGAAGAGGCACATAGAGTTTACGAAGAAGAGCTTCCCTTCCTCCTCTTTCTTCATCAGTACCGCGGCTTAGGGTGTTGACTCACTGAAGACTCTGGTAGGTGGTAGCTCCCGACGACCAATGATCCGCTACCTTCTCTGCTATCGAAACAAGGTATGTTCCCAGCTTACGGCTCCTACAATTGGTATCAGGGATAGGATTTGGATCAATTCTATGCAAGTTGCGTGATTGCCCAATCCTTCCAGTTACACCATCTACTCTTTTTATTTTTCTGCCCTATTTGATCCCACTTGATTGTGATTTAGCCGGAATGAGTGAAAGAAAGTACAATTTGTCACATGATTACCCATGCCGGTAATGACAAGCACTCCTTTTAGTTTCGAAGACTTTTTGGATTCGATATGATGGCACACGAAGGCCTGAATGAATGTGATCAATTTTGACCGTCGAATTTGTTTAGGCAATGCAACCAAGTGCTTAAACACCAAGAGCTCTTTAAAGGCAAAATCTAGAGCTCAATAGTTGAAGGCAGGAGAATCAAATACAGCTCTTTTTTTCTTCCCCCATAGAAGCACAATTCTGAGGAGAAGGAATAGAAGTTCAAAGATCCAATTATCTAATGGAATGGTTATTGAGAGAGCCTTAGCCTCAACCTGACACCGAACAAATGCTCCTCCAACTTCTCTCAATCCCAATGATTTCAAAGCCAAGCTCTGCAGCCTAATGGCTCTGGGCTAGTGGTCCAAGGTGGGGATAGAAAAGGCAGAGGTGGCATCTTGTGACCAAGGATTGCTGGAAAGGAAACGGGTTTAGCAGACATATGGTGCAGTGCTTGGGGGAATGGAAGGAATGTTGGGAAATAAGGTTGAAGGAATTGGAGGCAATGTAGCCAAGGTGGGTTTGGTTAGAGGAGGACATGGTGGCACTGTTGGCATGGACGAGAGAGGTGGCAAGGCCTGCATGACTGCTTACTGAGGCCGCTAGCAGAGGTAGGAGGAGTCAATAGGAAGAAGCCATGACTACTAATGGGAGAACAAAAACCATGTTCTCTTGATCTGGTTCTGTGGACAACAGCAAAAGGAGGTGGAAATAGTTTTTTGAGGTTGGTTTTATGTGTCAAAGTGTTAGAAGTTGTGGGCTCACCATTTCATCAATCTTGTTTTGGACAGGTGTTGCATTTGACTGGAGGGAACACATTGAAATAGGGGAACCATCATATCAAAACTTAAAATCATTATTCTTTGTAGCATAGCACAGGTTAAATAATACTAATAGTTTCTTGCCTTGACCCTTGCAGGTCTTAAAATCCACAGCTTCCATTGTCAGCATAGTATTCTAACCGAGCCAATGAGCCATAAAAAGTAAAAAATAAAATAAATACACAAAAAGAAGAAGAAGAGAGAACATTACTTATATATATAGTTTCAAATGTATAAAGAAGTACCGTATTATCAAAGAGAAACAGTTTTGTTCTTCCCAACTAAAGTCTTAGCCAAACAAACCATCATTGATAAAGCGAAATATAAATGAGCACTACTGATACCATCCATCAACTATGCATTATTACCATCTCAACAGCTATATTCTATGCTCCTATTTCCTTCAGTGCTAGATTGACCAGGTGAATGAAGCGTTCTGTATCATGGTGATCACACTCAAGAACCTTCTTAATTGATGACATGCACTCCTGAGAAATTTGTTGGTGTAGAGAAGTGTATTCGAGAACCTGGTGCCATGTTTGTCCAGCATCCATGGCACACCGAGCATAACCCCCCTATGAAAGAAAAACACATTGAATCATCAATCAGCCTATCTAAATCAGCATAGGAAACATGGAAATATAAATTATTTTGACAAATTTAAAAACAATTACAAATTTAAAAACTAAGTTTCAGGTTTATTTTCTTATAGTTTTAAAATCAGGATATTGATAAGTACAGGGATGATTGCATGTTAAATGACAAGGAAGGAACAATTTGAATGTATCGATTATATCTTAATGGAACTGTAAAAATATGCTCTATGATTCAAATTTAAAAATGAGTTTAAGAAAATTGAGAGAATCCAATAGACTATTTAATTCAATAATGCATTCCTCTGTTGTAGTTGTTGTTGGATTTTACAAATTTTTTACCTTCTTTTCTTGAATTTTGATTGGGGACTATTTGTTTGTGTTGTTAGGTTACATTTCTACAAATATTTGGGAGAATTTCATCCAAACATTAAAATATTTTTTAAATTATATTGAGACATGAATCTCTTTCACACACTTAAGAAAAACAGAATTTGCTGCAATGAGACGTCCAAGGTAGTTGTTACATAACAGGATGTCTGATTAATGATATTTGATTTCTTCTTTTCTTGAATTCTCCTAGTTTCTGGGTTCTTAGCTTCTCTTGTTTCATTTAATTTCATCACTTCAATATAATGCAGAACTTATTCAAAGACATTTGGTAGAACTGCTAACAGTTCTATTATTCCCATTCCTATTAATGCCAGCAAAAAGTAAGAAGACGGTGTAACTTATAATGTTGATGAGCTTCTTTAACTTATGTCTTGTATCTGAACTCCTTTCAGAGGTGAAACCTAGAGAAGAAATCATATCAAAGTTCAAGTCCAATTGAAGAATTTTTACTTGATTGCCTGAATGCAGAGATCAAAGTAGATTTTTAAAATTAGCAGTTTTTTGAAGGAGTTGGTAAGAGGAGGGAAAGTTAGAAGTCCTGTGGTGAAGTAAGTGAGCACCTTTGTTAGTTGAAACAATGGATAATAAAGAGACAATTCTCATGTAGGTAAACTCCAGGCATTTGTATGCAAGCACTGTAACTTTCAGGTTTCCCATTCCTCTCATTGGTTATTGCAGTGCTCCTACATTTGAGTGCAAATTCAAACAATAAGACCAACAATAAAATAAAAAGACTAGATAAAAAATATTATTTGAGTTTTTTAATCTTATATAGGTACTTAAGATCTACCTAACAAACAACTCTTATAGTACTAAATATATACAAGTATGAGCTCCTACATATATATCCGGCTTTGTTCCCAAAAACTTTTTCTAGAGTCTAACCTTTTGTGCCTTTTGTTTAAAATTCTGAACATGGATAGTGTTGGCCTAGGTGTCAAGTCAGCACCCACACAGAATCCCAAGAGTCTCATCTCATGGGACTCTTAGGATCCTAGGGACTCTTCATATCCTTCTAAAGGATCCGCTCTCATATTCATCCCAATCTATAAGAGAATATCTGAGGTGTCTTCTCGAAGAGGTGTCTTCTCGAAGAGATGCAGAGAGTTTACAAAGAGGAGCTTCACTTCCTCCTCTTCCTTCATTGGTAGGTGTGGACTTACTGGGGACTCTGGTAGGTGGTAGCCTCCTGTGACCAATGATCTGCTACTTTCTCTGTCGTCGAAACAAGATATGTTCCCTGCTTACGGCTCCTACAATTGGTATTAGGGATAGGATTTGGATCAATTCTATGCAAGTTGCATGATTGCCCAATCCTTCCAGTTACACCATCTACTCTTTTTATTGTTCTACCCTACTTGATCCCACATGATCGTGATTTAGCCGGAATGAGTGAAAGAAAGTACAATTTGTCACAGGATAGCCCATGCCGGTAATAACAAACACTCCTAGTTTCAAAGACTTTTTGGATTCGATGTGATGGCACACAGGGAGGCCTGAATGAAGATGATCAATTTCAATCGTTGAATTTGTTTAGGCAATGCAACCAAATGCTTAAAACACCAAGAGCTCTTTTAGAGGCAAAATCCAGAGCTCAATAATTGAAGGCAGGAGAATCAAATACAGCTCTTTTTTTCTTCCCCCATAGAAGAACAGTTCTGAGGAGAAGGAATAGAAGTTCAAAGATCCAATTATCTGATGGAATAGTTATTGAGAGAGCCTCAGCCTCAATCTAACACCGAACAAATGCTCCTCCAACTTCTCTCAATGCCAATGATTTCAAAGCCAAGTTCTGCAGTCTAATGGCTCTGGGCTAGTGGTTCAAGGTGGGGATAGAAAAAGCAGAGGTGGCATCTTGTGACCAAGGATTGCTGGAAAGGAAACGGGTTTAGAAGACAATGGTGCAGTGCTTGGGGGAATGGAAGGAATGTTGGGAAATAAGGTCGAAGGAATTGGAGGCAATGTAGCCAATTTTGGTTCGGTTAGAGGAGGACATGGTGGCACTGTTGGCATGGGCGAGAGAGGTGGCAAGGCCTACATGACTGCTTATTGAGGCCATTAGCAGACATAGGAAGAGTCAATAGGAAGAAGCCATGACTACTAATGGGAGAACAAAAACCATGTTCTCTTGATCTGATTCTGTGGACAACAGCAAAAGGAGGTGGAAGTAGTTTTTCGAGGTTGGTTTTATGTGTCAAAGTGTCAAAAGTTGTGGGCTCACCATTTCATCAATCTTGTTTTGGACAGGGTGTCGCATTTGATTGGAGGGAACACACTGAAATAGGGGAACCATCATATCAAAACTTAAAATCATTATTCTTTGCAGCATAGCACAGGTTAAATAATACTAATAGTTTCTTGCCTTGACCCTTGCAGGTCTTAAAATCCACAGCTTCCCCATTGTCAGCATAGTATTCTAACCGAGCCAATGAGCCATAAAAAATAAAAAATAAAAACAAATACACAAAAAAGAAGAAGAAGAAGAGAGAACATTACTTATATCTATAGTTTCAAATGTATAAAAAAATACCGTATTTATGAAAGAGAAACAGTTTTGTTCTTCCTAACTAAAGTCTTAGCCAAACAAACCATCATTGATAAAGCGAAATATAAATGAGCACTGCTGATACCATCCATCAACTATGCATATTACCATCTCAACAGCTATATTCTATGTTCCTATTTCCTTCAGTGCTAGATTGACCAAGTGAATGAAACGTTCTGTATCATGGTGATCACACTCAAGAACCTTCTTAATTGATTACATGCACTCCTGAGAAATTTGTTGGTATAGAGCAGTATATTCGAGAACCTGGTGCCATGTTTGTCCAGCATCTATGGCACACCGAGCATAACCCCCTATTAAAGAAAAAACACATTGAATCTTCAATCAGCATAGGACACATGGAAATATAAATTATTTTGACAAATTTAAAAACAATTACAAATTTAAAAACTAAGTTCCAGGTTTATTTTCTTATAGTTTTAAAATCGGGATATTGATAAGTACAGGGATGATTGCATGTTAAATGACATGAAAGGAACAATTTGAATGTATCAATTATATCTGAATGGAACTGTAAAAATATGCTCTATGATTCAAATTTAAAAATGAGTTTAAGAAAATTGAGAGAATCCAATAAACTATTTAATTCAATAATGCATTCCTCTGTTGTAATTGTTCTTGGATTTTACAAATTTTTTACCTTCTTTTCTTGAATTTTGATTGGGGACTATTTGTTTGTTTTGTTAGGTTACATTTCTACAAATATTTGGGAATTTCATCCAAACATTAAAATGTTTCTTAAATTATATTGAGACATGAATCTCTTTCACACACTTAAGAAAAACAGAATTTGCTGCAATGAGACGTCCAAGGCAGTTTACATAACAGGATGTCTGATTGATGATATTGATTTCTTCTTTTCTTGAATTCTCCTAGTTTCTGGGTTCTTAGCTACTCTTGTTTCATTTAATTTCATCACTTCAATATAATGCAAACTTATTCAAAGACCTTTGCTAGAACTGCTAACAGTTCTATTGTTCCCATTCCTATTAATGCCAACAAAAAGTAAGAAGACGGTGTAACTTACAATGTTGATGAGCTTCTTTAACTCATGTCTTGCATCCGAACTCCTCTCAGAGGTGAAACCTAGAGAAGAAAACATATCAAAGTTCAAGTCCAATTGAAGAATTTTACTTGATTGCCTGAATGCAGAGATCAAAGTAGATTTTTAAAATTAGCAGTTTTTTGAAGGAGTTGGTAAGAGGAGGGAAAGTTAGAAGTCCAGTGGTGAAGTAAGTGAGCTCCTTTGTTAGTTGAAACAGTGGATAATAAAGAGACAATTCTCATGTAGGTAAACTCCAGGCATTTGTATACAAGCATTGCAACTCCAGGTTTCCCATTCCTCTCATTGGTTATTGCAGTGCTCCTACATTTGAGTGCAAATTCAAATCAATAAATGGATATAGCTGGCAAACCATAAGGATGAAATTGTACACAAAAATTACGGGGATGAAAATTTTTGTAGGATGAAAGAAAAAAGGGAAAAAAAGTTAACAGTGAAACAATTCAGAAGGTGTAGTTACTAGGCTGGGCCTGTTCCTATATCTCCATTTTTTTTTTTTTAAGGTGAACCACATTAGAGGTTGGTACTACATCCTCTAAAAAGCAAGACATGTAAACAAAACAGAGTTTGTTAGATTGCTAATGAAGGTATATTAAAGGAAAATGACATAATTTATAAACAAGACATCTACTCTTAATTTTGGTAGTTGGAGGGTCATTATTTCTATTCATGGTTCAAATCTTAGGTACAGTATGGGAAAACATATCAGCTATGAGATGGCATTCAAATCTTGAGCAGTTCTCAGGGTCTCATCCATGAACACATACAAAACTTGTCAAGGACATTTGTAGTTCTAAGATGGTACATAGTTTATACAAACTTGCACATATTACATAAATATTCTATCGAATAATTTAAGTGCCATAAAGCTCCAAATTTTAAAGTGGAAAATATGCATGCCAAGGTTTAATATTCTAACTGGCTAATGTAAAATTTAGTCTTTTCTCTTCTTCTTCTTCTTCTTCTTTTTTTTTGAAAAAAAAAGAACCCAATATTGCTGTATTGTGGGTGCCAATTGATTCAATTGGAAGAGCCACTTAGGGTTGGGTACTAGAAGTAGGTCTTAGTCCTCCTTGCACTACTCTAAAACTTATTTTCTCAAGCACAAGAAATCCCATAAAGCTTCATTAAAGAGTTTAAAAGACACATAGAGTACACCATCTTAAATTTAATTTCATGACAATGAAAAATGTTGTACAGATGCATATGAATTGAAAAAAAAGGGCACCAACACCAGATCAATATAATTTTAAAGTTCACCATATTTATCTAGATAGCATTGGTCGATCAACATTGCCAGGTAAAACAAGCTTCTGAACTAGAAATGTAAAAAAATATCACTCTACTAAGGTAAACATCATCTAATATATGTTCACTAAATCTAGCCTCTTATCTTTTAAAGAAATATTTCAAATGTGTTACCTGAAAATCCTTTCTGCCTCTTTGTACTGATCATACGCTAGACTAGTATCCCTTAGTCGGTTAGCTTGAGCAAGGCATTTTTCGAGCAAGGATGCACCATTTGAAAATGTTGTTGCTCCATCAAGTTGTAATGTACCAACATTTGCTTCTTGGTTCTACAACATTCATCATCAACATCACGTTAGGCAAATGATAAGGAGAAAAATATCATAAAACAATAAGCTAGAGAATGAAGATTCCACAAACCTGCATCTGAGAAGCTAAATATGTTAGGCTTTTAAAATCCTCCAGCATAGTAAAAGCCATACTGTAACGTTTTAACTCTTCATAACGCTATGTTACATACCAAAATCATGGTCAGATAGGACCAAATACAATACTATTAGTTAGTTTCTGGACTTAACCTCAGTTACTTTTTCATAATATATATTTGATGAAAGAAATAATCAAAAGAATACAGAGGACCTTTACCAGAGCTCTCTTCTGAGATCGTACAAATAAGCCATATGAACCACAACACATAGGCCCTGAGTAAAAGATCAAGGAATTAGGGGATAAACATAACCTAGTTAAATAGAGTATGACAGTGAAGTATCAACAAAGGCTTTTGGTTTCTCATAGCTATTATATGCTGCAACTTCCAGAAAACAAAATAATGAAGTTAAAGAATGAACCGGCAACTTTGAAGATCATTGAAGATCCTGAATTTAACTACACCAATTTCCAAATTGCACTTTGAGTATGGTATATAAATTGAGATTATATGATCAACCACCACAAGGGCAGTTCATGACAATAGTTGTAGGGACCATAATACAAAATAACTAGTGAACTATGAAAATATATAAAACAAACTTTCCTGTGACATATGATAGGGATCATGGTGCAATTAATTTATGAAGGCAAAACCTTAACTGTCAGAATATGTTAATTGGTAATTATGCTTAAATACAACATGCCTAGATAATTAGCTTGATCCACAACTATATCAATTGGGTTAGGTTTTATTAGACATTGAGCTTTACCTATAGGTGTCTCTAAGTCTCATCAAATCAATTGAATCAAATGAAGTGATTATTGAATTATCTGTTCATGCAACTGACAGAAGATCCAGAGACAAAATTATCTTTAGCCAATAAATATGAAATGTAGCAACTTACTGAACATTATTTATAAAATAAAAGAAAAAATAGTAGGGATAGAGCAAACAACTTACTGAATAAAAATAACTTATTTTCAGAGAATAATGGTGGATATGTATCAGTCAAACTTAGGACATCTCTGGTGTGGGCAGCTAACCCCTGGTGACTTTTTATTTGGTTTACCATATTATTGCTACTGATTATAGGAAGAAATCGTGTATGTCATCCATAAATTAATAACAGGAGGATAGGTTTGAGCCTATCCATGAAATTAATTGGCTAAACAAATATGCAGAATAATCCTAGCTAGTGGAACAGAAGATGAACACTATCCAGTGAAATTCAATTAAATCCATCAAACTACTTAAATCCATAGTTTAATCGCTATCATCAAATAATCTATCCTTTGCTTTGACACATGTTTCTGAATTTCTGTTAACTAAAGGATAGGGGATAAATCCTGTTGTGATAATGCTGCAAACTATTATGTTTTTTATGAAAAATATGATGGGGATGCCAACCAGATGAAATAAAGCAGGTTATGTGGTAAGCTATCATGTTATCACTGACAATTTAGGTGGCAGATTCTATATGTCAATAAATGCTAAGGATATTCATGAAGAACAACCTTCTTTTGCTTGAACAAAAATATCTAGAGCTCATATAGTGTTGCAATATGACAACATATTTTTGTTCTAAATTGGATTGCTGATTAGTTCTTTAAATGCAGATACCAAAGGTCCAAAAGGCAAAAAAAAGCTAAAACAAACAAAGATAAGAAAGAAACAGAAAAGAAAGCTCTTAGATAAAGGGCCAAATCAATAAGGGTGTTTTGTTATGACAAACATCTTTTTTTGACTCTATTGAAGGTGAGCTGTATTGGTTATATTCCTTGAGTTATGGCCTGTGAATTGAGTTTCTGAAATTATAAAGAATGCATCGCTAAATAAAACCATCATCAATAAATCACTGTAAACCATGCCAAGGTCATAAAAGATGATCCATTTACCCATAAAATCCCCTTCCAACTAAAACAAAGCCAACAGAAGGAGAGTGATAGATGCAAAGACTCTAAAAACAATACAGAAAAGATGGTTTTGAAGTATAGGTTAAGGCATATTCATGGTTGGATCAATACTGGCAAGCAATCTTTACTGCCTATATATTCTGATATTTAACAAATAATATGAGTTGTGGCAATGCAATAAACAAGTATCAGGTTATCATTGACAATATGGCTGCTTCTATGTATCAGTAACTGCTAAGAATACTTAACCTTCTTTGCTTGAATGAAGATATCTAGAGCACATATAGTGTTTTACATTCTAAACTAGATCACTGCTTAGTTATTTAAATAGTAAAATTTTAGAGGTTTAAAAAAGGTAAAACGACTAGAGATATGAAAAAATAAGTAAACAAACAAAACAATCTTAATCACTCATGTTTTTTTTGAATAGCTAATTTCCTCTCCTGACGACATTAAGATTAATGGATTATTCCTACACTCATGCTCAGTGAATTAAACTCCCAACAAAGAATACATCACTAAACAAAACCATCATCAGTAAATCAATATAAACCAACCTTATAATAGATTACTGCTTTTCCCATTAACATTTCCTTCCAAAAGTAAAGCTACACACAACACGAAATTCTGAATTCTCAAGTATTTGGTATTTATTTGGCTAACAAGTAGGAACTTGCATAGACTTTCATGGAAACATGAAAAGGCTATTTGGAAATTATTGTTATTTATATTGCATGCATGGAATGGAAGGCTTGTTCTATTCTATGCTTGCACATATATATGGCTAAGCCTATGCGGAAGAAAATAGTGACAGATTTGATATTTTAAATGATAATTTTTCTATTATTCCTATATTTTTTGGTGGATTCCTTGTTAGAGGAGTATTTATCTGGTTCCAGTTATGCAACATTTTACATCCAACTTAGCATTTGATCCACTTGTTTCTTGCTTCAAAAACTCTTTAGGAGAAAGATTGTAAACTACACCTATGAGGAGAAAAAGAAGCAGGAAACAAGCAAAATAGTAGAAACACTTTGTGATAATTATTGATCAAATCAAGATCTCACTCAAACTAATCTTAGGATATCTTATATATTAAATTACTAAAAATAATATATTCCTAAACCTCAAAATTTTTAAGTTCCTAGTGGCCTTCAAAATTATAGAATTAAGGCAAAATGTAGGGGAAAAAAAGCTGAAGTTAGTAAGAACATTAGTCGCTGAAGGTCAATTCTTGAATGAAGCCATATCTAGGTTCTATCAAGTAGATTGAACATTATACATATTTTAGCAAAAGCCATACTAACTCATATACTTAGCCACCAACGTCACTAGCTCTTATATTCATCTTTTACTCCAATCTCCTCATTTTCTTACTTGGAAAAGAGTGTTCATTGAGTTTTACTTATACCGCCTCCTTATTTTCTATTTAGTCTTTGGCTCCCTTATTGCCTGCATCAAAATCTCTCTAATGAAGAGAGATAATGCAAGCTACCCTTACATGTTATGAGGAGAAAAAGCACAGGGAAGAAGCAGCAAAGTAGAAAAACACCTTATATAATTATTAATCAATCAATATTTTACTCAAACTAACCTGAGACTATCTTATATATAAAATTACTAAAATAATAAATTCTCAATTCTCAAAATTTTTAAAATTAGAAATTTTAGTCAATGATACATACACTTGTAAAATTCTAAGGTTTTTTTGGATATATTTGGCCCACTACATTAAGAAAATAAAATCTTAAAATAAAAGATTTCAAATTTTAAGTTCCAGTTAACCCCTCAAATTATGGAACAAAGATAGAATTTAGGACTAAAAGAGTTTATCAATTACTAGGAACACTAGTCTTCAAAGGCCAATTCTCGAATAAAACCATATACTATTTTTGATAAGTAGATTGAACGTTATGTTTGTTTTAGTAGAAGCCATACAAAATCATGTAATTAGTTATCAATCCCGTTGGCTCTAGCATATATCTTCTACTCATACCTCTTAAAGGATTCTTTGTGAAAGAAAAGTGTTTATTTGGTTTCACTTATGCTATTGCTCTACCTTCTAACTAATTTTCATTTTCTCTATTATTTTCATCAAATTGTCTTTGCTTAGAAGAAATAATATTGACTACTTTTACATGCCATGAAGAGAAAAGGAACAAGAAATAAGTGAAGTAAAAAAAAAAATCTTCTTATGATAATTGTCAAAGAAATCAATATCTCAATCAAACTAATCCTAAACTACCTTATACATACAATTACTAAAAATAATAAATTTTTGAATCTCAAATTTTTAAAATGAGAAATTTCAATCAATGATATAAAATTTTAAGGCATTTTGGATATATTTGACCTACTAAATTAAAGAAAAAATTCTTCAAATAAAAGGTTTCCACTTTCAAGTTCTTATTGATCCCCAAAACTATAGATCTTATCTAAAATGTAGAACCAAAAGAGTTTGACATTTAGTAGGAATGTTAATTTTGAAAGATTAATTCTTTAATGGAACCATCTATGGATTCTAACAAGCGGATTGAATGTTATATATGTTTTAGTAAAAGCAATACAAAATTTTTGTACTTAGCTATCAATCTTGTATGTTGTTGTGTTAATCTTTTGCTTTCATCATTTTGAATAATTCCTTATATGTGGAGTGCTTATCTAGTTTCACTTATATTGCCTTCTTATCTTCTACTTAGCATTTAATTCTCCTACTTTTGATATCAAAACTTTATACTAAAGAGAGATAATAAGGCTACTCTTACATTCTATGAGGACAGAAATAATAGGAAACAAGTAAAGTAGAAGAAACAACTTATAATAATTATTAATTAAGTTAATACCTCACTCAAACTAATCTCGCACTATCTTTTACATAAACTTACAAATAATAAATTCCTAAATCTCAAAATTTTCAAGATTAGAAGTTTCAGTTAATGATAAGTACATTTATAAAATTTTAAGGCAATTTGGATATAGTTGACCTACTAAATCAAGAAAAAAATCAAAGGCTTTTACTTTCAAGTTTCCATTGAACCATAAAATTATGGATTTAAGGTACAATCTAGGAACAAAAGTGTTTTTCGTTTAGTAAGATTGTCAATTTCGAAAGATCAGTTCCTAAATAGAGCTATATATGGATTCTGACAAGCGGATTAAATGTTGTATATATTTTATCGAAAGCAACACAGAGTTGTGTACTTGACTATCAAGCCTACTAACTGTCACGTTTATCTTTTGTTTCCATCTTCTTGAATGATTCCTTATCAGAGAAGTGTTTATCCAATTTCACTTATACTGCCTTCTTACCTCCTAGTCAGCATTTGATTTTCCTAATTCCTACATCAAAACCTCTATATATACTAAGAAGATAATACAAGTTACCCTTTCATGCCATGAGGAGAGAGAGTACAAGAAACAAGCAAAGCATAAGAAATACTTTATAATTATTGTTGATTAAATTAGTATCTCACTTAAACTAATCCTAGACTACCTTATATGTAAAATTACAAATAATAAATTCTTAAATCTCAAAACTTTTAAAATCAGAAATTTCAATCAATAATAAATACACCTATAAAATGTTAAGGCATTTTCGATAAATTTGATATAATAAGTTAAGAAAGAAAGTTCTAAAATAAAAGGTTTGTATTTTTAAGTTTCCGATGACCCTTAAAATTATGTATATGACATAAAATTTATGACTAAAAGAGTTTATGGGTTAGTAAGAATGTCGGTTAACTGAACAGTAATTGAATAGAGCCATATGTGGATTCAGACAAGTGAATTAATGTACGCACCTAGGTGGCTGATCCCGACGTCCTACCAATTGCAAAGGGGCATGTATCCCTAGGTGCAGTGATGCCTTAGCGCGGGCGACTTGGGCACTGAAGCACCACCGCCTGTCAACTATCAAATTTGTGGAAATCTATCTCGAAACGGGAGCATCCTCTTGGACCCTCGAAAAGCAACCGCCATCATTGCCATCATGTGCCGACGTCAGCGATGCCCCATGATTGGTCGAAGGCGGAACATCATACGCGTTGGGCACCTGCCGAGGCGACACCGCCTATAGCGGGGGTCCGCATGGTCGGTTAGGTAAGACGAGACGATTCAAAACTGATAAAACAGGAGGAAAGCTCTCGAGGCTGGCATTCTGCCCTCCGAGAGTGTCTTCTTTCTCGAGTTCCTTTGCCTTCGTCTTCTTCCCAAGAACATGTTCTTGCTACTCTTCCTTTTTGACCCAGGTTAGTTCTTCGATCATTTCCAGCTCCACTCTATGGCTTCCTCCCCGTATCTCTCCGACTCCTTCGCTGGTTAGAAACCTCACGAGCAGCCTCTTGGTGGAGATGACGGCATCCAGAAGGTTCAAACCAAGTCTTCCGAGGATGGCATTGTAGGCTAGGGGAACCCGGACAACCAAAAATTCACGAAAATTATGCTTTGACACGGTGGCTTCCCAGCAGTGACAGGTAGGGTGATCTCGCCCTCAACCCTTACATAATCTTCTATGAAGCCCATTAGGAGCGTGGTGACACGCCGAAGGGAGCCAGGGGACAAATCCATTCAAACAAAGGCATAGTAACTCAAAACATAAACTGAGCTCCCACTATCGACTAAGATTCTTTTTACAAAGTGTTTTACGATCGTTATGGACACGACGATGTTGTCATCATTCTTGTTAACCACCCCCTTTAGGTCCCTTTTAGAAAAGAAAATTACAGAATCTAGTCCCTCACCCTCCCTGTGGCCTTTTGGAGGTGCTGCCTGCCCCTCAGAAAATCATGGCCACAGTCTTCTCAGTTGGGGCGTTGTCGTCGCCGACCTTAGGAGGCGGAGGTGCTGACGGGGCCAGGTGCACTCGGGTTTCCCCTCTGAACAAACTTTCCAAGATGGCCATACTGGATAAGGTCTTCAATCGCCTTCTTCAACTGGCAACAGTCTTCAGTGTCGTGGCTGTGGTCCCATGGAAGTGGCAGTATAAATTTTTGCTGCGGGGGGTGCCTGGCTTCATCGGAGGGGGTGCTAGAGATACGACTCGCCCTTGATCTCCATTAGGATGTGGGATATCGGGGCGAGTAGAGGAGTGAAGGGACCTTTCCTGAGAGCAAGAGCCCATGGTCAGTTGTCTGGTCGGCGGAGAGGCTCGGGCCTCCTGAGACGAGCCTCAGCAGGCTCTGGACGGGCCTGCTTCTTACTGAAACTCCCATATGCCTCGCGCCGGGAGAAGTTAGCCTCATCGGTGCGGATATACTTCTGCGCTCGGCTTAGCAGTTCAGCATAAGAATCGAACGGCTTCTTGTCTAGGGAGTAGACAAAGCGGGAGGAGCGGAGCCCTCGCTTCAAGGTCAGAGTGGCCACAGAGTCCTCGAGGTTGTAGACCTCGAGGGCGGCTTCCTTGAATCGGGCGACGAAGTCCCTCAGTGACTCACCGCTCTTCTGCTGGATGGAGAACAAACTATCCGCCACTCGTGGGATTTTTCGGAATGCATTAAAATGAGCCAGGAAGGCCCTCTCCAGCTGCTGAAAAGAGTTGATACTGTGCGGCAGCAAGCGGGAGTACCAAGCTAGGGCTGCCTTCCTTAAGGTGGTGGGGAAGGCGATGCAAAGCAAGGAATCATTTGCCCCTTGGACCTGCATCAGGACCTTGTAGCTCTCTAGGTAGTCTAGGGGATTGGTGGTCCCATCGTACGGGTCCAGCTAAGGGAGATGGAACCGGATCGAAATTAGTTCCTCCGAATGCGGCGGGACAGCGGTGGACGGCTGTCGTAATCCGCCTCCGATGGGTTGGTAATTCTGCGGCTGAGCTCCTCCAACCGCTGGTTGTATTTATCTAGCTAGCGCTCGGCTCGGCGAGCTATCCGGCCGTTAAAGGACCCCTCCCTTGAGGATTCCGAGGATGAAGAGGGGTTGCAGTGATGCAGACAAGTGCACTTCGCCTTCCTCTCATGTCGCCGCTTTAGAGAAGTGCTGGCATGGTAAGAAAGGGACCGCGGCCTCTTAGAGGCTTCCCGATGATGATGTCTAGGCGAAGGGCGGTGGTGGCGGACCTCCCAGAGGGGAGACCTCCTTGGGATGAATGCTGGCTGGGTTGGACCACCCCCAGAATCAATGAGGGTGACTCTGGCTATCGTTGTGCGATTGCCAGCTACTGCTGCAGAACCTGGACCGCCGCCACCAAGGACTGGACTTGCATGGCAAGGGCGGCGATCCAATCATCTTGCTATAGCGGCGGTGGCGAGGGCGGAGCGGAAGTCCCGACCTGGGAAGCAAGGGGGCTAACCTCCAATGGCTCAGCTCCTTGGCGATGCCCCCCGGCGAGGCTGGTGGAGAACTCTTGTGCACACATCATCACCATCTTCTTGACTGCTCGGAGAAGAAAGATCTGTAGCTAAATGGTTTGAAGCTTTTTCTCTTCTCCTTCCTGGCTTGCCAATCTGTTGCCGCCAAGTCACGTTTCTCAAATGCTAGGAGACAGAGATCCTCCTCCTTGAAGAAACTCCTGCAAGAAAGTCTTCGGAGACCGATTGCACCGGTTGGACCCTCCAACGCTCAAGTAAGCGACTCGGGAACATTGAAGAAAAGAGTTGGTAGAAAGAGCTAGAGAGCTTGAGTTCAGATCCTTTCCTCGTTGTGAGTGTAGGTTTTTATACCTGTTCGAAGATCCCCTTTTTCGTTTTTAGAAGGTAGCTAATCCCGATGTATTGTTGTCCGATAGCGGACATGTGGCTAGGATGACATGGATAGGTCGCAACCGATACTATGCATGCCAGAGGTGTATTGCTCCACGAACCACCTGTCATGTGCGGTGCCGCAGGTGGTAGGTGGGCCTAGTTGTATCAGGCGTGCACCGTTATGGGTAATGGTCATGCGCAGTTGCAGATGGTTAGTGGGCCACATGGCAGCTGCGGACGATTGGTGCACCACATGGTGGTGTCAGGCATCTTGAGGTAGAGGACACCTGAGGTTCGAGGCCGAGGGGACCCGAGGGCCAAGGGGACCCGCACTTGGAGGCCAAAGGAATAAAGTCCGAGGCCGAGGGGACTAGCGGCCAGAGAGACCGAAGGGGCTCAAGGATCGAGGCCGAGGGGACTCCAGATCTGTGGTCGAGGAGGCCTCGGAGGCCGAGGTGGGGTTCCATCAGTTGCTTCCTCCGTCATCTTTAATGTGGCTTGATTAGCCACATCAGTAATCAATCTTTAACTTTTAGATTTGAGCAATTTTGGACCCATTATTCTTCTATTTGGAAGCTGATATCACAGGTTTGGAGGTTAGGGTCCCAGCTATCGTATCTCTAAGTGGCTGGAACTAGCCAGACGTCGCTTACTTTGGTGGAACAAAAATGAGATTGGGGATATTTTTCGGTGTCTGAAGCAGACAGAGGAGAACATAGCAGACATGCAACTTCGAAAGGATCAGACGAGTAGTCTACAGGAGTTTGATCTTACTTACTTTTGCCACCATCTTGCACTATACCATTCCCTTACTAGATAGTTGGAATTATATTGAAGACAGAGATTTGTATCCAGTGGATTATGAAGGGTGATCGTAACACTAGATTTTTTCATCAAGCTACAATTGCTCGTCGATCTTTGAATCGTATCCGAAGAATTATTGATGATGATGGCCTTTGTCATGATGAGGATCAGGGGATCAAGGACCAGCTGCTTGCCTTTTTTGATCTAGATGGACGGATCTCTTTGGTGTCGGCTTTCCTGTTTAGCCAGTTTTTCCTTCCCATAGAGTCTCACAGGCTGAGAATGAGATATTGACCAGACCATAGACCAATTTCTTCTGCCGAGATACGTACAGTTTTGTAGGACCTGGGGTCTGACAAAGCCCTTGATCTTGATGGGTTTCCTTCATTTTTCTTTCGCTATTTTTGGACGATCATTGGTCAAGATGTGATAGACGCTATCCAATCGGTCTTTCTCTCTAGTAGCTTACCAAACGACTAGAAGATGACTTATATTACTTTGATTCCCAAGCATCCTGATGCGATATCTCCTCAGCACTATCGTCTGATCAGCCTTTGCACTACTCTGTATAAGGTCTGTGCTCGTGTTATGGTTTCTCGACTTCAGCCACTTGTTCCCCGGTTGATTTCTCAAGAGCAGGGTGCCTTCATCAGGAGCCACAGTATCACTGATAATGTCCTGTTAGCATAGGATTTTATGCATGATCTTTTGTGCTCTCCTTTTCGCTGTTGTCTTATGGCAGTTAAGCTTGACATGGAGCGGGCTTATGATAGGATCTCTTGGCTCTATCTTGATACACTCTTCAGGAGTTTCGATTCTCTGCCCTATTTATAAAATGGATTATGAACTGTGTTCATAGTATTGGGGAAATTATTGAGAAATTATTTACCCAATTATTGATTTTGATGATTAACAAAAGCAATGAGTATATTCATTGTGTTTCTGATAAATTTGATAAGTGTTTCAGGTATTAAGATTGGTTGTTTATTCAAATGACACTTAGGAATCAGTTTTGAACCGAATTTAAATAGAATTTATTTAAGTTCAGAACTTGGAGCCGACACCTAGAACCATTAAAGCCGACTCCAAAGTGTATCAGAGCAGTTATATATTTTCGGCATGGTCCGGAGTCGACACCTAGAGTTTTGGAGACGACACATGAGGTTTCGGAGCTGACACATGAATAAGTGGAGCCGACTCCAACCTGAGATGCAAAGAAACTGTTTTTTACTTCAGTAATGGAGTCGACACATGGATTTCGGGAGCTGACTCTAACCTGAGTTACAAAGACTGTATTTTTTGGAGCAATTCTCGGAGTCGACACATCAGTTTTCGGGAGCTGACTCCAGTCTGAGGGGAGTCGACACTTTTTAAAGTCGGAGCCGACTCCTCATCGAATCAACTTTTTGTTATTTATGGAAATACGATCTAGAGCCGACTCCAACCTATCAGAAACGATTTTCAAAAGTGCCAGATCAGCTCTAATGGTAACATTTCTTTACCTAACCCCCAACGGATCTATTTCTTTGCGTGATGAAGCAATCCACCTACCCTATAACTGCTATTTTCTCACCTAATCTCTATATAAAGAAGGGATTCGTCTGTTTGAAAAAGAACAAAAAAATCAAGAAAATAGCAAAAAATCAAAAGAAATTTGAAAAGAAAGAGGGAAAGAAAAATCTCTGAGTCCACGCTCATTTCAAGAGAGATTCAAGAACAATCCAAAAGCTTCAAATAGTTCAAGTTCAAAGGATTCTCAAAGAAGGAAAGGAGAAAAGCCAAAAAGCCCTAATTCCTCAAGTTCTCTTCAAAGCTTTGTCTTCAAGAATCAGAGCTACATCTTGATTCAACCAGTCAAAGAGAGGAGGAAAAGAAGAAAAACTCACATCAATCTTGCTTCAATCAGGCTTTTCCAACCCTTATTCATTTATATTGCATATTTGCTCATTTAAGGAGCTTTAAAATTGCTGTAAAATATTTATTGAATTGTTGTTTGCTAATTCAATCAGGGGATTGAATTAGTTGAGGTTGTTAACCTCGGAGTAAGCTAAGTGTAGCTTGATGCGTGTCGTAGCGCAACAATTAAAACACCTTAATTTCACTAATAGAATAGTGAGAGTAAGGGATCGATTCCACATGGACTTTAGCGATTATCTTGAAATAAATTTATAAATTTAACTAAATAGATAATTGGTAGTATAAAATAATTAAGATATGGTCTATCTTATAAGAGCACGGCCCATACCCATAGATCATGGCCCATCCCTTTTAAGCATAGATCAGTCTAAATTATTTTCACTTAAATATAATTTAATAACAATTAAACATGCATAAATCTTTATTTCAATAACATCCAAGAGTGCATATTAAAATCTAAAATTGAAAAGTTTTATGTTCTATCATGAAGAAGGCAACAAAAAGTAATAAATTAAACCAGGCTGAACCAAGCCAGGCTGAAGACAGGATGAACCGATCTGAAGTCTTTGCTCCTCTCTGCATGCACCTCTCGAATCACGAACTCATCATGGGAACAGATTAGCCTCCACGGATGTCTCCTCGAAGCCTCTACGATCCAGAGCTCCTGGGAACAGCCAAACGTGAACAGCCAATCTCTTCGAACCACGGACGCAGCGCTTGGAACAGAGCTCCCCGAATGCGCCTCCAATCTACGATCGTCTTCTGGGATGGACACCGGACGAGCAGAACTCCTTCAATCCATGGCATGAACACTGCCCAGAACTCCCCCAAGCCACGGAACAGAGACTCTCCAAGCCACGGAACAGAACTTCCTCACGGCCTTGGACGGATGCACGGACGTCTCCTCCTTTAAGCGAAGCCTCCACGAACCACGGATGGCTCCTCCCCTAGCTCCCCTCCTTGCTCTGCTATTTGTAGAGGTCTAGACACGGCCCACATGTGGAGAAGCAAGATTATGTTTCCATATTAGAGACGACACGGCACGGAGAATTCCCGGAGAAATCGCGAATAAAATCAAAATTCTTTCCATATAAATTTAATTCTTCCAATTTGATATTTTCCAATCTAATTTATTTCTTAATTGGTGGAGGAAAAGATTGATTTCGAAAAGGAGAAGAATCGGAAGAGAAATAAGGAAATTTCTGCTGAGAAGACGATGAAGTCGGCAATGGGTTTGTCGACTTTGCTTTAAAATACGTGCTAAATCCTTATAAAATTAATTTCAAGCTCTTTTTAAGTCCGATTCGAGTACTGTTTGTGTCGTTAAATTTTTAAAATTGAGCTCTTTAAATTGATGAGGTTTTACCTAAAATATTATATAAAATATTAAAATATTAAATAATAATATGTACGTTGAATTATTAATTAATAGGTTTAGTGATAATTATTTATGCATTTATCACTCCTCCCAACTTGAATCTTACTCATCCTCGAGCAAATAAGAAAATTTAGAAATATGTACCAAGCTAGTCCAAGAATTGATAGTTATCTTATAGTTCTTCTTAAAAATTTCTGGTTAGATCATAAGGGAGGTACTTCATTGGATTATTAAGTTTACCCATTTAGTGATAAAATGTAGTCCATAAGAATTTATAAAAGTCTTCCTTCACCAACTTTCCACTTCTCTAATTAAGTCTTCTAACTTAATTTGGGTTGGGTGTAATGTCTTTTATACTTTAGTTCTCTTATTTATTTATTTATTTGTAAAGTCAGTGCAATGTCCTAACCCCTTGCTTTCTAATTAACCCTTGTAGTGAGCTTTAGGCCAATGGCTCCCAAACCAATTGGTTTTAGGGCATTAGTGTAAAACACCCCTCGGACTTACTGACTCAAGTCAAAAAGGCTTTAGGTAGGACTGACTCTACTTAGGTTCTTTTACATTCTCACCTTTTTATGCGAACAACATCACTTTCTTAGGTGACGGGGCCCGGTTACTTAGTGAAAGAGGCTAAGAACCTAATTTATTAACTTTAAGAGAGATTTTTTTTACGACATTTTCATCCATACCCTTATTAAGTACATTGTACTATTAAGATCAGTGGTCAGAAAGGTCTGAAATTATTCTAAAATTTTTTCTAGGCTAAACCCTACCTTTTATTAGGTTTTCTTAATAATTTATTCCTCAGTATCTCAAAAATAATCTAACCATTAATTTATTAATAGACTGCTTGATTAACTTCAAAAAGAATTTGGTACACACATCTGATTATAGTTTTACTCGAGGATTTACTTATTCTTTTTCCTTCCCCCCAACTTAATTTCCATTGTCCCTAATGGAAGATAAATTAATTTTAAGGAAAGATACTACCTGGTAGAGTATTTGAAGGTTGGACGTTTCATTGTTGCCATCTTCTTTCAATCTACTTTGTTGCTCTTCTCTGGTCATACTAAAAGAACATACTAAAAGAACAGAAAGTTAAAAATAACTACTAAACTGAGTTGTCTCCTAAGAGCGCTAAGTTTAAAGTCTTCAGCCAGACTGTGCTACTTAGTATGATAATGTTGGGTTCACAAGATCAATTGATTCAACAACTTCTCCATCATTAATTTCTTCTACATATGGTTTCAAATGTTGGCCATTTACTTTGAATGTATTTCCCTGCTTGAGGTCTTTAAGCTCTAGAGCTCCATGGGAAAATACTTGAGTTACTATAAAAGGTCCATTCCATCGTGAACAAAGTTTTCCAGGGAAAAGGTGTAATCTTGAATTGTAAAGCCATACTTTTTGATTTGGTTCAAAAGTTTTTCTATTAATAAATTTGTCATGATATGCTTTGCTTCGTTCTTTATAAATTTTTGAGCTTTCATATGCATCATTTTGTAGCTCTTCTAACTCATTTAACTGGAGTTTTCTATTGACACCTGCATTTTTTATATCATAATTAAATTGCTTGATGACCCAAAATGCACGGTGTTCTAATTCTACGGGTAAATGGCAGGCTTTTTCAATACGAGCCTGTAAGGAAACATTCCTATGGGAGTTTTAAATGCAGTACGATAAGCCCATAATGCATCATCCAAACGTTCTGACCAATCTTTCCTATCGGGTCTCACCATTTTCTCAAGGATATTTTTAATTTCTCTATTTGATATTTCAACTTGGCCACTAGTTTGGGGATGGTAAGGTGTAGCTACCTTATGAGTAATTCCATATTTGTTCATTAATCCTTCAAAGTGTCTATTCGTGAAATGTGTACCCCCATCACTAATTATAGCCCTTGGGCATCCAAAACGACTAAGGATATTATGCTGAATAAACTTGATTACAACTTTATAGTCATTGGTTCGAGTTGCCATAGCTTCAATCCATTTTGACACATAATCAACTACCACTAGAATGTATTCAAATCCAAAAGAGGAAGGAAATGGGCCCATAAAATCAATACTCCATACATCAAAAATTTCTATAACCAAGATAGGGTTTAGGGGCATCATATCTTTTCGAGAAATATTTCCTGTTTGTCGACATTGGAGACAATTACGACCAAATTCATGTGCATCTTTAAAAAGAGTTGGCCAATAAAACCCACTTTGTAGTACCTTTGCTGCAGTTTTCCTTCCACTAAAATGTCCTTCACAGGCAAGAGAATGACAGAAGTTAAGTATACTTTTGAATTCACTCTCGGGGACACATCGCCTAATCACCTGATATGAACAGTACTTAAATAATTCAGGGTCTTCCCAAAAGTAATATTTGATTTGTGAAAAAAATCTCTTTTTCTTGTTTTGTCTAATGGGAAGGTATTTTTCCTGTTGCCAAATAATTCATAATGTGGGCAAACTAGGGAAGACTGCTATGGGAAATTGAGAATAATTGCTCATCAAGAAACCTATCTCTAATTATTTCTTTATTATATTCTACTAAGATTCTAGAGATATGATCTGCTACCATATTTTCAGAACCTTTCTTATCTAAGATTTCTAGGTCAAATTCTTGTAATAGAATGATCCATCTAATCAGTCTGGGTTTTGTATCCTTTTTTGATAAAAGATGCCTCAATGCTGCATGATCTGAATAAACTAAAACCTTAGACCCTAACAGATATGATCTAAATTTTTCTAGGGCAAACACAACTGCTAGTAATTCTTTTTCAGTGGTAGTATAGTTCATTTGTGCATCTGAAAGAGTTTTGCTAGCATAATAAATTACATGGGGTTCTTGATTGAGTTTCTGTCCTAGAACTGCCCCTATAGCATAATCAGAAGCATCACACATGATTTCAAAGGATATGGTCCAATCTGGGGGCTTAATAATTGGTGCAGTGGTCAAAGCAGTTCGAAGGATGTTATAGGATGTTAGACAATCTTCATCAAAATTAAAAGAACTATCCTTGGTCAACAAATTACACAATGGTCGAGAAATTTTACTGAAATCTTTGATGAAACATCTATAAAAACCAGCATGACCAAAGAAAGATCGTACTTGTTTAACTGAGGTTGGGGGTGGTAGATTTGAGATCAATTCAACCTTGGCTTTATCAACCTCAATACCTCGCTCTGAAATAATGTGTCCAAGCACAATTCCCTCACGAACCATAAAATGGCTCTTCTCCCAACTTAGGACTAAATTCATTTCCATACATCGTTTCAATACCTTCGTCAATTTCTTGAGGCAGCTATCAAATGATGCACCAAAAACTAAAAAATCATCCATAAATACTTCCAAAAATTGACCAATCATATCAGAAAATATGGCCAACATACATCGTTGAAAAGTGGCTGGTGCATTACAAAGACTAAACGATATGTGTCTAAAGGCAAATGTTCCAAAGGAACAAGTGAAGGTGGTCTTTTCTTGATCTGCAGGAAATACTAGGACTTGATTATATCTTGAATATCCATCTAAGAAACAAAAGAAACTTTGTCCCGCTAGCCGTTCTAGAATTTGATTGATAAAAGGCAAAGGAAAGTGGTCTTTCCTAGTCACGGCATTCAACTTTCGATAATCTATACATACTCTCCAACTAGTTGATGTGCGAGTAGGAATTGATTCGCCCTTTTCATTTCTAATCATGGTAATACCCAATTTTTTAGGTACTACTTGGATTGGACTGACCCATTGGCTATCTAAAATTGGATAAATGATACCAGCATCAAGCCATTTTACTACTTCTTTCTTAACAACATCCCTCATGTTCGGATTTAGCCTTCGTTGCATGTCTCTATGTGGTTTGGCTTCAATTTCATTATGAATGTGGTGCATGCAAATGGAAGGGTCAATTCCCTTAAGATCAGCTATTGTCCATCCAATTGCCTCTTTATGTTCTTTAAGTACATCTACCAATTTATCTTCCTGCTCAGAGGTTAGGGTGGATGCAATGATTACTGGAAGGGTGTCATTGGGTCCATTCCATGAATATTTTAAGTCAACAGGAAGAGGTTTCAATTCTAGTTGGGGTGGTTCTTCCAGGGATGGTATTAAAGGACTTGGTTTAGTTGGAAGTGGTTCATATTTTATAGTTCAAAGAGAGATGGTGTCGAACTTAGGTGGTTTTAATAACATGTTTATCTCTTTGGTATACTCATCAATATCAAAGTCATCTATTCCAAAATGTGTAAGACATGTTTGTAAAGGATCCGAATCAAGTAAACTTTAGAATTTTTTATCTACAACTTCTTCGATCATGTTTACTTCATTTAAATCATACACATGTGGTCCTTGGGAAGCATTAAAAATATTTAATCTCATCTTTTGTTTCCAAAAGATACATCCATCACACCTGTTCTATAATTTATACATGCATTAGCGGTAGCTAGAAAAGGTCGTCCAAGGATGATGAGAATTTGGTTAGGATTACCGCTAGATTCTATATCCAACACAAGGAAGTTGACAAAAAAATAGAATTCATCTACCTTTACTAATACATCTTCCAATATTCCACGAGGTTCTTTGACTGATCTATCTGCCAATTGTAGTGTTATCGTTGTGGGTTTCAACTCTCCAAATCCAAATAACTCATACACTGAACTTGGGAGAAGGTTTACACTCGCACCCAAATCTAGTAATGCTTTCTTGATTGTGAAGTTTCCTATGACACATGATATAATCGGGGTACCAGGATCTTTTAATTTGGGTGGGGTTATATGCTGAACAACTGAGCTAACTTGCTCAGTCAAGTGGATCTTTTTTGGTATTTGGGACTTTGCTTTTCGTTTTTGTATGCATAAATCCTTCAAAAATTTGGCATAAGCCGAAACTTGCTTGATAGCATCGAGAAGAGGTAAGTTTATTTGTACTTGCTTAAATAACTCCAGCATCTCATTCATTTTTATATTCTTCTTATCTGAAGACAAAGGAGACTCTAAAGCACTAGAGAATGGAGCTTTAGGTGTGATTGCTTGATCATTGAATTCCTTTTCTTCTTCATTTCTTTTCTTTTCTGGTTTAACCACTTCTACTTCTGGGTTGATTCAGGTGGGTTCAATGTTTTTCCACTTCTGAGAATCATAACTGATTTAGCATATTCTGGAAATTTGTCATGACTATTGGAACCTTCAGCCATGAATTATCCTTTCGGATAGTCGATAGACTGACTAGGTAACTTACCCTCCTCCCTTCTACTGAATGTTGTGGCTAATTGACCTATCTGAGTTTCTAGTTTTGCAATAGATTGTGTGTGGGAGTGAAGGATTTGAGTATTTATTTCTAGCCCTTTCAATGCTTGTAACACTTTATCTTCGAAAGTCGGATGATTATTCGGTGGAGGTTGTGGGATGTTTGGATATTGTGAATATGGCATGTTTCTAAAGTTAGTTTCTTGATAATTAGGTATGATCGATGAATTGGTTACAGGTTGAGGTTTCCAAAAAAATTTGGGTGATTTCGCCAGCCAGGATTGTAAGTATTTGCAAATGGATCATTTTCTATTCTAGGAGCTAATCGGGTTTGGGCTTGGTGGGCTTGCTCTTGAACAAGTTCAGGAAATTGGTATGCAGCTGGACATTCACCTATAAAATGGGTTGGACTCGAATAAATTATGCAGACCTCATGTAATTGAGTAGATGGGGAAGAGATGTTTTCAACTTGTAGAATCCGATCAAGTTTATGGGATAATTCATCAACCTTAGTATAGATATCTGTAGAATGACCTAATTCATATATTTTACCTCTTTTATGTCCTATGGGAGGGTCTCGACGAGCAACTGACATGTGATATAATGAATTCTCACTCAATGTCTCAAAGAGTTGCCAAGCTTCATGTTCATTTTTTAACATAAATGTCCCACCACATGATGCATCAACCATTTGCCGATGCTTTTTTGATAAACCATCATAAAAGCACTGAACCAGTTGCCATTTGGGTATGGCATGATGTGGACATTTTCTAATCAGTTCTTTAAATCTCTCCCATGTCTCATGGAACATTTCTCCATCTATCTGAGAAAAACTTGTTATGGCTTTTCTAATTTGATTCGTTTTTTCTATAGAAAAATATTTCTTAAGAAACTCTCTCTGAAGATAATCCCAAGTTGAAATTATAACAGTGTCTAATAAATTTAACCAATACTTGGCTTTATCTTTTAGGGAAAAAGGGAATAACTTAAGCCTAAGTGCATCATCGGAGAAATTTTGAATCTTGACAGTCGAACAAATTTCCAAGAATTCATCTAAGTGTTTGTAGGGATCCTCATTTGTAAGTCCATAGAAAGATGGTAATATTTGGATTACACTTGACTTAATTTCATATTGGACAGCCTCCACTGGAGGCACTTGAATGCAGGGAGAGTAGGTATACCTTGAAGGAGTGAAATACTCTTTTAACTGTCGTGGTTGATTATTTTCGTTATTAGAATTCATAATTCTGAGTCTGTTTGCTCTAATAGTTCTTTATATCTCAGGATCTAAGGGTATAAGGTTGGGTTGCAACGATCGGCGACCAAGCATACACCTTAACAATGACTCTAAAGCAAACAATAATTCAGTTTTTTTAATATTTTTTTAATAGAAGAAAAAGAGGGAGATTCTAAAGAAAATATCCTAAAAGATTCCTAGAGCTAAGAGCAATGCATAATTTAATTAGGGTTTAATAATTCTTAGCAATCAAGTTAACAAAGATTAGACTCTCTATTATAGGTTAACCCTAGATCTAGACAGCTCCTAACTTCCAAGACCGCCTTGGAGCCCTCCAAGTCAAAAATTAGCTAATTAACTAGCCAGTTAAGGGTAGGGTCAGTGGGGGTCTCCCTGTTGCTTACTAGTTAAGCGAACAGAACCAATTAAGTAACCACTTTCCTTTCCTTTTCTAGACACTAGTTAAGCAGTCAATCTCGACCCGGTCAACTCTTTTGGGTGCCTTGTCCTATTGAGCTCGAGTTCCTTAGGGGCTGACGTCTAGTTAATTTTAGAGTTAAAGGTTTGGGTTAATGCAAAATAAAGGATATAGTTTGTGGGCCAAGGAAGGGTGATGAAATCCTCACCTTATCTTGATTAGGGGTTTGTGCCCTTAAAGTTAATTATAAAAATGCTATGCAACAAAAGATATCCAGCTCTTGAAATTATCAAACAAAATTAATCTAATTACTTTTTTTTTAAGATTTTTATGATTAGGTTTCTAATTTCCTAATAAATTATGAGATGTCAATGGAAGAATTTTGAGTTTTGCAGAAAATAAATTTACCTAAGTCAATCTAAGCATAGAAATAAAATAATTATTTGTTTATATATTTTATTTTTATTTTATATTTTTTTTAAAATTAATTTGTTTTATGGAAGGTGTCTTAGGGTTTTCTTTCAAGTTTTTTTTAAGGTAAATTAATTAAAAGGAAAATTTGATTAGGTTAAAATTGGATTTGTGACAAAAAGGAAAGTAATAATTTTTTTATGTTAAAAATAAAATATGCAATTCTAACAATTAAGGTAACAAAAAAATAATAAAATAAAGAGATAATAACTATTCAAAAATTAAGAGAAAATTAAGAGTAAATTAATCTAATTTTTTTATATTTTTATTTTTTTAAATTTTTATAATTTTTTTTTTCAAATAACACACTTAAGTCTCCAGCAACGGTGCCAAAATCTGATGTGTGTCATAGCGCAACGATTAAAACACCTTAATTTCACTAATAGAATAGTGAGAGTAAGGGATCGATTCTACAATGACTTTAGCGATTATCTTGAAATAAATTTATAAATTTAACTAAATAGATAATTGGTAGTGTAAAATAATCAAGATATGGTCTATCTTATAAGAGCACGGCCCGTACCCATAGATCACGGCCCGTCCCTTTTAAGCATAGATCAGTCTAAATTATTTTACTTAAATATAATTTAATAACAATTAAACATGCATAAAGCTTTATTTCAATAACATCCAAGAGTGCATATTAAAATCTAAAATTGAAAAGTTTTATGTTCTATCATGAAGAAGGCAACAAAAAGCAATAAATTAAACCATGCTGAACCAAGCCAGGCTGAAGACAAGATGAACCGATCTGAAGTCTTTGCTCCTCTCTGCACGCGCCTTCCGAATCACGAACTCGTCATGGGAACAGATCAGCCTCCATGGACATCTCCTCGAAGCCTCTACGATCCAGAGCTCCTGGGAACAGTCGGACGTGAACAGCCAATCTCTTCGAACCACGGACGCAGCGCCTGGAACAGAGCTCCCCGAATCCGCCTCCAATCTATGATCATCTCCTGGGATGGACACCGCATGAGCAGAACTCCTTCAATCCACGGCACGAACACCACCCAGAACTCTCCCAAGCCACAGAACAGAGACTCTCCAAGCCATGGAACAGAACTTCCTCACAGCCTTGGACGGATGCACAGACATCTCCTCCTTTAAGCGAAGCCTCCACGAACCACGGATGGCTCCTCCCCTAGCTCCCCTCCTTGCTCTGCTATTTGTAGAGGTCTGTACGTGGCCCACGCGGAGAAGCAAGATTCTGTTTCCATATCATAGACGATGCGACACGGAGAATTCCTGGAGAAATCACGAATAAAATCAAAATTCCTTCCATATAAATTTAATTCTTCCAATTTGATAATTTCCAATCTAATTTATTTCTTAATTGGTGGAGGAAAAGATTGATTTGGAAAAGGAGAAGAATCGGGAGAGAAATAAGGAAATTTCTGCTGAGAAGACAAAGAAGTCGGCAATGGGTTTGCCAACTTTGCTTTAAAATACGTGCTAAATCCTTATAAAATTAATTCCAAGCTCGTTTTAAGTCCGATTTGAGTGTCGTTTGTGTTGTTAAATTTCTAAAATTGAGCTCTTTAAATTGATAAGGTTTTACCTAAAATTATATAAAATATTAAAATATTAAATAATAATAGGTACGTTAAATTATTAATTAATAGGTTTAGTGATAATTATTTATGCATTTATCATAGCTTACATTGAGTTTTGTGCTGATGAACCCAGGAAAACCAGCTGGATTCGTTGTGACCCCATGTAAAATAATAAGTTAGAGTTGTGAGCTTGTAAAATAACTCGACTGTAATGTGGGTGACTATAGTGTGAACCCAAGAGTTGCTTGGGAGTGGACGTACGTGTTGGTTACACCGAACTACTATAAATTTTTGTGTTTGTCGTGCTTGCCTCTATCTCTCTCTCTCATTGTGCTTTACATTGTTGCATTAATTTACTAGTTAACTTAATTGTTTTAAGTTTTAATTATTAAATTTTTTAAAGAACCCAATTCACCCCCCCTCTTGGGTTGCCATCTGGGCCAACAATTGGTATCAGAGCAAGTGCTCATTTAGTTTGATCTAACGATCAAGAGTAAAGATCCAAATGGCAGCTCAAGTTGGATCATTTGCTGAAGGTCATTCTACAAATAGACCTCCTTTATTTAATGGTTCAAACTATTCTTATTGGAAAGCTAGAATGAGAATATTCATTCAAGCTTCTAGATTATGAAATATGGGTGTTATAATTAATGGACCTAGTACACCCACACACGTAGTTGATGGCACTATTGTTCCTAAACCCGAAAGGGATTGGAATGATAATGATAGGAAAATGGCACAGCTTAATGCTAAGGCCATGAATGTCTTATATTGTTCTTTAGATGCAAATGAATTTAATAGAATCCTACTTGTAATTCCGCAAAGAAATTTGGGATAGATTAGAGGTTACCCATGAGGGTACTAATCAAGTTAAGAATCAAAAATTAATATTCTAGTGCACAAATATGAATTGTTTAGCATGGAACAAACTGAAACTATACATGCATGTACACTAGATTTACTGATATTGTAAATGGTTTAAAAGTCTTGGTAAACATATTCTAACTCTGAACTTGTCGAAAAATTCTTAGGTCACTTCCAAGAACATGGGAAGCGAAAGTGACAGCAATCCAAGAAGCAAAGGACCTCAATGTTCTACCTTTAGAGGAGCTTCTAGGATCCCTAATGACCCATGAATTGACCATGAAAGCAGCACATAGAGAAGATGTGAAAAAGAAAAAACCATAGCTCTTAAGGCTGCTGAAAAAGGAGAGCAGCAGTGAAAAGAGAAGATGATGAGACAGCTCTCTAGCAAGAAATTTAAAAATTTATGAAGAAAGAGACCCTTCCACAAGAGAAATTTGGAATAAAAATGGAAGGAGAAAGAGAAAGAGAAGGACAAAGAAAAAGAAAAAGACCCTTGATTTGCTATGAATGTAAGAAACCGGGGCATTTTAGATATGATTGTCCTCAACTGAAAAAGACTTTCAAGAAGAAGAAGAAAGCCTATGTTGCAACTTGGAGTGACAGTGATGAATCTTCATCGGAGGAAGAACAAAAGGAGGTTGCAAACATTTGCTTTATGGCAAACGACGAGGATGAGGTAAGTTCTGAAAACCCTTATGATGATTTGCTTTTGATGAATTTTGATGCTTTTAATGAACTTGTGGTGATTTCAAAAGTTTGAAAAAAAATAAATTTTGAAAAATAAAAATTAAATCTTTCAAAGAAAAAGAAAACTAATAATGAAACTAAAAACTGAAATCTGAAAATAAAATTTGATAAAAGAAAAAGAATCAATTTCCAATGAAAATGATAAACTAAAGAAAGAAGTTGATAAATATAAAAATATTGTTGATAAATTCACTTATAGTTCTGAAAAACTTAATTTATTGTTAAGTAATCAAAGAGCTATATATGATAAGGCTGGTTTAGGTTATAGACCTAACTTGAAACAAAAATTTGTCAAAAATTTTTTAGAAAGGAACAAAAAAATGATGTTACATGTCATTACTGTAACAAGAAGGGACACAAAGTTTTTGAATGCAATTTTAGAAAAATAATAAGAAGTTAAATATAAAGGAAAGAAAATATGGGTTCCAAAGGAACAATTTTTATGCTACTAACCATGAAGGACCCAAGAAAGCTTGGGTACCTAAATATAAGACTTAATTATTTTGCAGGAGTGTCTTGCGGCCAAAAGATCAAAAGAAAGTGGTATCTCGATAGCGGCTGCTCAAGGCACATGACGGGTGACAAGGATCAATTCATCACCCTTGAAGCAAAAGAGGAGGAGTAGTTACATTTGGTGATAATGGCAAAGGCCAAATCTTGGGTTTGGTAACATTCAAATAACTCCCTCCACATATATTGAAAATGTCTTATATGTTGGGTTTGAAACATAATTTAATTAGCATTAGTCAATTATGTGATAAAGGTTTTAAAGTATCATTTGAATCTTCTATATGCACAGTTCTAATCCCATTGATAATAGCATTGTTTTTATTGGAAATAGAAATGGCAATGTATACCTGATTGATTTAGACAATTTGTCTACTAGTAATCATTGCTTAGTTGCTAATAATGCTAATATAAATGAGATTGGTTGGTTGTGGCATCGTAGATTAGGTCATGCAAGCACACACCTTATTTCAAAATTAATTAGAATGGATTTAGTAAAAGGACTTCCACAACTAGATTTTGAAAATAATAAAATTTGTGATGCATGTCAATTTGGAAAACAAACTAGAAATTCTTTCAAAACTAAAAATATTGTTTCCACTTCTAGGCCACTTGAACTACTTCACATGGATCTTTTTGGACCTACTAGAACCACAAGTCTAGGAGGAAAGAAATATGGTCTTGTGATTGTAGATGATTATTCTAGATACACTTGGGTATTATTTTTAGCTCATAAGGATGAGACTTTCCATATTTCTGAAATTCTTCAAGAAGGTCACAAATGAGAAAAACAACACCATAGTGTCTCTAAGAAGTGATCATGGCACGAATTTGAAAATCATTTATTTAAAAATTTTGCATAGAAAATGGCATTCATCATAATTTTTCTGCACCTAGAACACCGCAACAAAATGGAGTAGTTGAAAGAAAAATAGAACCTTAGAAGACATGGCCCGTACCATGCTATGTGAAAGCAACTACCAAAATACTTTTGGGCAGAAGCTATAAACACGGCATGCTACATCCTTAATAGAGCTTTAATTAGGCCAATCATTAAGAAAACACCTTATGAACTATGGAATAATAGAAAACCAAACATAAGTTATTTTCATGCATTTGGTTGTAATGTTTCATTCATAATAATGGCAAAGATAATCTAGGAAATTTGATGCAAAATCTGATGAAGGCATATTCTTAGGATATTCAACATCTAGTAAAGCTATAGAGTATTTAACAAGAGAAACTTAATTGTAGAAGAATCTATTCATGTAATTTTGATGAATCTTTAGCATCAAGTTCTGAAAAGATTGATGATGAGGAAGATACAAACATTCTAGAAAGAGATATTGAAAAATTGAATATAGATGTATCTTCAGATCATGAACAAGAAGCTAAAGATAATGATTCTCCTAGTGTTGATGTTGTTGATAATCGTAATGATATAGATCTACCTAGAGATTGGAGATATGCCTATGGTCATCCAAGAGAATTAATTATAGGTGATCCATCTCAAGGAGTAAGAACTAGATCATCAATGAGAAACATCAATAATCATCTTGCATTTGTATCTCAAATTGAACCTAAAACTATTGAAGAAGCTGAAAAAGATAATAATTGGATGTTAGCTATGCAAGAAGAATTAAATCAATTTACTAGGAATAATGTTTGGACATTAGTGGATAGACCTAAAGATCATTCTGTTATAGGATCAAAATGGGTATTTAGAAATAAATTAGATGAAAATGGCATAGTAATTAGAAACAAAGCTAGATTAGTTGCAAAAGGATATAATCAAGAAGAAGGAATTGATTTTGATGAAACTTTTGCACCTGTAGCTAGACTTGAAGCAATTAGATTATTACTTGCATTTGCATGTCATATGCATCAATTTATTTCAAATGGATGTTAAAAGTGCATTTTTAAATGGATTTATAAATGAGAAGTTTTTGTTGAACAACCACCGGGTTTTGAAGATCATGAATTTCCAAATCATGTTTTTAAATTACACAAAGCACTATGGTTTGAAACAAGCACCTAGGGCTTGGTATGAAAGATTAAGTAAATTTCTAATTGAAAATGATTTTGTAAGAGGAAATGTTGATAAAACACTATTTTTGAAAAGAAAAGATAAAGATTTATTAGTAGTACAAATATATGTGATGATATTGTATTCGGTGCTACTAACAATTGTTATGTCAAGAATTTGCTAAGTTAATGCAGGGTGAGTTTGAAATGAGTATGATGGGAGAACTCAACTTCTTCCTAGGACTTCAAATCAAACAAGCAAAGAGGAATCTTCATCAATCAAGCCAAATACACAAAAGAACTGCTCAAGAAGTTTGGAATGGAGTCAATCAAACCACTTGGAACACCTATGAGTCCTTCGTGCAAATTGGACAAAGATGAAGATGGTAAGAAAGTAGATCAAAAATATTATAGAGGTATGATTGGATCTCTTCTTTACTTAACAGCTAGTAGACCAGATATTATGTTTGCAGTATGTTTATGTGCTAGATTTCAATCTGAACCTAAAGAATCTCACTTAATTGCTGTAAAAAGAATTTAAGATATTTAAGTGGAACTAAAAATGTAGGTTTATGGTACTCTAGAGACTCAACTTAAATTTAATTGCATATTCTGATTCTGACTATGCTGGATGTAAATTAGATAGAAAAAGCACAAGTGGTGCATGTCAATTCTTAGGATGTAACTTAATCTCTTGGTTTAGCAAAAAGCAAAATTCGGTTGCATTATCTACTGCTGAAGCAGAATATGTTGCAGCTGGAAGTTGCTGTGCTCAAATCCTTTGGATTAAGAGACAACTTGAAGATTATGGCATAACCACTTGATAAAACACCAATTAGATGTGATAACACGAGTGCAATAAATTTAACTAAAAATCCAATTCAACATTCAAGAACAAAACACATTGAAATTAGATATCATTTCATAAGAGAACATGTAGCTAATAATGAAATTTGTCTTGAATATGTTAATACAGAGGAACAATTAGCTGACATATTTACAAAACCTTTGAGTGAAGAAAGATTTTGTTATCTTAGAGGTGAATTAGGATATATGACCCTTGGAATGATTTTAAATCCTAAGGAATGAGAATCTAGATTTCTATCATTTTTCTTAATTTTCTTCATAATTTTAAGGAAATTATCTAGTCATTTGAGCTATTTGATCCTTAATTCTAAAGTTTTTATCAAAATTTATTCAATTTGACAAGTTTCAGTCATTTGAAACTCTCTTATTTTTTTCTGAAACTGTCTTGGAGTCGACACCTCTATGAGGAGTCGACTCCAGTCCTGACCTTGGAGCCGACACCTTGGAGCCGACTCCAGTTCGAGCGCTGACTGTGTTAGCGATTTGGAGTCGACACCGACTTTGCGGGAGTCGACACCTGGGTCAAAGGTTGATTTATTAGGGCAGAGTCGACACCTCGTCCTATTCTAATCTCTCCTAACCAAACTCTTCCAAAATCTTCCCAAAACCCTAATTCCTCAAATTCCTTCCAAAGATTATGGCACCCAAGGAGAGGATCAGTGTTGGAGCGGTGAATAGGGAAAGGTCCGCAAGTCGTCCGTCGTGAGCCGACTCCAAGCATCGATTCGTCACCGATTCCCAACCCCCCTCTTCACCACAAATGATACCCTAGCCGGGAGTCATCACAATGGGAGGAAAGTGATTTTGATTATTTGAATCCAAGGGTTTTCGGGAGACAATTGAAGGAAATGGGCTGGGATAAGCTATGCTCTCTTGATGTTCCACTATCCAGCCTAGTAAAAGAATTTTATTCAATTTGGCTAGAGGGATGGAGGTTTAGTAGCAATGTTAGAGAAAGAGGATTCATCTCACCTTCCAAAAGCTTGGAAACCTTTTGGCATCCCGATTATGGTTTAGCAGCTGACATCACAGTGATAGGTCAGGTCTTTCAAGGATGTTAGGAAGGGATGTAACTGAGTTTGAGGAATTAGAGCAATCAATTACCCCTTGATTGAGATTATTACACAATATATGTAGGATCTTGTTTCCAAAACTGGTCGGTTTGAGTATGTCTCAGAGCGAGACATGTGATTATGGACAGTGTTCTGACAGGCAGCCAATCAACCTAGCAGGTATGATGATTTGGTATATGGCTGAGCTGGGGAAGAAGAGATCAACCTGCCGTATGGAATGATACTGACTATGGCATTCAAAGCCAAGGAGTTGTTATTCTGATAGTGAGCCCATGAAAAACCTTAGGTACACTGATTATTACAGCTTGGCTACAGTGCATAGGATGGGATTCGTGAAGGTGGATGAAAGATAGGAAAGAAAAGGTCATCTGGATGAGAGAGTAGCCGATATTGGAGCCACTGCACCATCAGGGGCAGGTCCATCAGTGAGGCATCCATCACCAGAGCCTAGCAGATCATCACCACCACCGGCACCTACTCCAGTTCCTGCACCTGTACTATTGCCTGTTTCTTCTGCTGGCTTTTCTAGTGTTCAGTTAGAGCAGCTTAAGGAGTTATTTGTATTCATGAAGAAAGAATGAGATTGAATTAGATAGTAATTTTAGTATAAAAGAAATGTTTACTCTTGATGATCAAAATTAGAAGATTGAATCATCTCTTGGATCATCTTCAGAAGCCTTGAAGACAAAGTTAAGAAATCTTTGAAAAGATCAAGGACATAGGAGGAGACTCAGAATTATTCAAAGTGCAATGCTGAATTCAAGAAAAAATTACAGTGGCATCTGCATTTATTGACAGAAGATTGAAGAATTTATTAAGATTCAAAGTGAAGGAATGGGAAAAATTTTAAAAGAACTCAAAAGACTTCTTAGATTTTGATTAGCTTTTGATGTTTGATTTGCTTTTGATGTAATTAGAATTTGAAGTTTAGGTTATATATTTTGATGTTTTGATGTAATTGAAGTAACATTTTGTTATAGTTGAATGATGTATGAAAGCAATTGTGATGTAATTTGATGCTTTAATGAATATCATATTTGCTATCTTTGAACTTTGATATTGAGTGACTTGGATTGAATTTTGATTCACATAATGTTTAATGCATTGATCTATACTATTTGCAACTTCTTAACTTTTTGTTGATTACAAAAAAGGGGAGAAGTAAATGATATTTGTATTTGCATAGAAGTTATAATTGAATGTACAATGGGGAGAAGATAATAAGAGAATGATACTTAAGATAATACTTCAATAACATTTTGTTCAAATGAATTCAAGATATGTATGAAGATTCAATGAACTTAACATATGCACAAATTTAGGGGGAGCTATCTCATTAAGGGGAGCTTAACTTTTATTTTAAATTGAGTAGTAATTATGCATTAATTCTATGCATATACTCAATGTTTTTGTCATCATCAAAAAGGGGAGATTGTTGATTATTGAGAAATTATTTATCAATTATTGATTTTGATGATTAACAAAAGAATTGAGTATATTCATTGTATTTCTGATAAATTTGATAAGTGTTTTAGGTATTAAGATTGGTTGTTTATTCAAATGACACTTAGGAATCAGTTTTGAACCGAGTTTAAATAGAATTTATTTAAGTTCAGAACTTGGAGCCGACACCTAGAACCATTAGAGCCGACTCCAGAGTATATCAGAGCAGTTATATATTTTCGGCACAGTTCAGAGTCGACACCTAGAGTTTCAGAGCCGACACCTGAGGTTTCGGAGCCAACACATGAATAGGTGGAGCCGACTCCAACCTGAGATATAGAGAAACTGTTTTCTGCTTTAGTAGACGGAGTCGACACATGGATTTCGGGAGCCGACTCTAACCTGAGTTATAGAGACTGTGTTTTTCGGAGCAATTCTCAGAGTCGACACATCAGTTTTTGGGAGCCGACTCCGGTCTGAGGGGAGTCGACACTTTGTAAAGTCGGAGCCGACTCCTCGTCGAATCAACTTTTTGCTGTTTATGGAAATATGATCTGGAGCTGACATATGAAAAGTTGGAGCCGACTCCAACATGTCAGAAATGATTTTCAAAAGTGCCAAATCAGCTCTAATGGTAACATTTCTTCACCTAACCCCCAACGGATCTATTTTTTGCGTGAGGAAGCAATCCACCTACCCTGTAACGACTATTTTCTCACCTAATCTCTATATAAAGAAGGGATTCATCCATTTGAAAAAGAAGAACAAAAAATCAAGAAAATAGCAAAAAAATCGAGAGAAATTTGAAAAGAAAGAGGGAAAGAAAAATTTCTGAGTCCACGCTCATTTCAAGAGAGATTCAAGAACAATCCAAAAGCTTCAAATAGTTCAAGTTCAAAGGATTCTCAAAGAAGGAAAGGAGAAAAGCCAAAAAGCCCTAATTCCTCAAGATATCTTCAAAGCTTCATCTTCAAGAATCAGAGCTACATCTTGATTGAACCAGTCAAAAGAGAGGAGGAAAAGAAGAAAAGCTCACATCAATCTTGCTTCAATCAGGCTTTTCCAACCTTTATTCATTTATATTGCATATTTGCTCATTTAAGGAGCTTTAAAATTGCTGTAAATTATTTATTGAATTGTTGTTTGCTAATTTAATCAGGGGATTGAATTAGTTAACTTAATTGGTTTTAAGTTTTAATTGTTAAATTTTTTAAAGAATCCAATTCACCCCCTGGGTTGCCATCTGGGCAACACATAGCCCCACCTTCTCTCTTATTATTAATGGTGGTTATACCGACTTCTTTCACTCTTCAGTCAAGCTACACCAAGGTTGTCCCCTTTCACCATTCCTATTTATTTTTTGCTACATCAGTTTAGGAGGCCCAGATGAAGGCCTATTTTGTTGCCCTTAAGGCCTCCCCCTTATCCCACCTACTCTTTGCCGATGACTATATTTTGATGGGATGAGCCTTGGTTCGTAATACAAATATCATTGCATCCATTGTTCAGTCATATTGTGTTGCTTCTGGCTAGCGAGTCAATCTTACTAAGTCTTTGATCTACTTCAATCCCAAGACCACTCTTCATACTTAAGTAGCCATTTCTTAAAGGTTTGGGATCTGGGAGCAGGCGGACTGGCTGATGTACCTAGGGGTCTCCATTTCGAGGAGGTGACCTTAGGCTAATGACTATCAGTTTGTTGAGCATAGGATTTGAGATCGTCTTCATGGATGGCAGGCTTTGGGTCTTTCTTTGATTGGCAGGGTTACTTTTATTTGATCTATTCTGTCCTCCCTCCCATCGCACATTTTTTCAAACTCCATCGTTTTGACATCTTGCCTCGGGAGAATTGAAAGACATTTTTGGGACTTCTTATGGGCCTCCATGCAGGATGATCATGGCATCCACCTTCTCTCTTGGGAGACTATTTGCCTTCCGATCTCTGAGGGCGATTTGGAGATATAGTCACTCATAGTGAGGAGGGAGGCCCTATTAGTAAGACTTGCCGCTCGTTTCTTCCTTGATCCTGATTCACTTTGGAGTACTATGATGAGGGCCAAGTATACTCACTCCAGCTAGGCGAGGGATCTCTAACCTGTCCATGGGTGCTTTGCCATATGGAGGAAGATTTGTCGCTGTGCTCCAATTGTTATGGCTGACATTTACTGGATGATTAGGGATGGCTCCTCTGTTGATATTCTTCATGATGCGTGGATCTATGATCTGCCTTTGTCTAGGTGGCCTTCTTTTCTCAGCATTGATCTTGATAGTTATAGGACTGTCAGTGATCTTATTAACCACAGCTCCTCGACTTGGCATACTTCTACCGTTACCCGCCTTTTCAGGATTGACCTTGCCTACAGGATTCATACCATTTCTATCACGAGAGATCATGCCCCTGATACCAAGCTCTGGAGGACTTCATGCTTACCCCATGCTCCGATCAGAAATCTTGTTCAGATATTCAGGACAGATTCTATGCGAACGATTGATATAGCATGGATATGGCAGCTTCATGTCTACCCCAGGGTTCATATCTTTATCTGGAAGCTTGCCTGAGACCGCCTTTTGACTTGCATGACTCTCCAGAGTAAGGGTATGCGGATTTCATCCTTATGCCCAGTTTGTGGTCTTCAGGATAAGACTATAGACCATGCCATTCTTCTATGTCCTCGTGCTTGATTGATTTGGCAGGCTTTGGGAGATATCCCATGGGAGGGACTTTCGAGAGCATCCTTTTTGCACCTCCTCCATCAGGATGCTCTCGAGAGCACTTCGAGGAGAGAGGAGCTTCTTGGGCGTACACAGCCTACCAGATATGGTTTTCTAAGAATTTTCTCATCTTTGAGGATGAGCTTCCACTCATTGATAGAGTTTTAAGGAAGGCGATGGGGTTGGTTGCTGGGTATTGGCGGTATGACTCTCCCCACCTTTCTAACAGATCCAGCATATGGGGCTCCTCTGCTATTATGGTTGCGAACCGGTCTACAGTCTTTATCTCTTAGGAGTCCCCACCCTCGAGTTTTATCAAGGTGAACTTTGATGGGAGTGTTAGAGGGAGGATGACTGGTGCGGGTTTTGTTATCCGAAATCTAGATGGATTGATGCTGGCTGTAGATGGGCGGAGCCTCATTGATACCTCTGTCCCGTGGGTAGAGCTTCATGCTGCTTGGGTAGGCATCACATATGCTACTCGTATCCTTTGCGTCCGACGACTATATATTGAGGGTGATTCTGCTACAGTCATTGATTGGATCAGACCGGATGTAGAGGATCGATTTTCAGTCAATCCTCTTATCCACGATATTAGATCAGCCCTCCATTTGGTTGATGAGGTTTATTGTCGTTATGTTTATAAGGAAGCCAACTTCATTGCTAATTGGATGGCTTCCTTCGTTGCCCATCATACCGGTGGGAACTCCTGTCTTTTTGTTTTATGTTTGATATTGCTTTCTGACATCATGGGTTTGACTCATATCCGTGTGGTATGATTGCTCGGCTGTACCAAAAATAAAAATAAGGTAATCTTAATGTTACCAAAAAGATTTATCCCGCTTGATCATCGCATGCTATAGCATTTGCGGACACGAACATAAGAGATTTTTGGATATTTTGTATCTTCAATAATTTTTTTTTATTAGAGTCAACGTAAGAAACAGCTAGTCTTAAAGAACTTACTGTAATTCTTCTTTATTTATTTATTGACATTATTGAACCATTCACGCATGTTCTCGAAAGGAGGGAAAAAAAGTTTGACACTTAATTATTAACACTAAATAATAATAAAAATTAAAATATAACTGATAAATATGTAAAAAGTAGGGCGGGAAATGAACCGAACGCCCAAAGCTAATGATCCGTTGTTGGCCTGGGTCAGCCCACATGAAGTTTGGGACGTATGGTTTAGGCTTGGTCCGGTTTGACTTAGGCCCGGGGTAATTTTAGGAGGGACTAACTTAATTCGTCTCCAAGCCCAATCTAATTTCAGGCCCGAAGCCCATACTGTCAAAACCTTAGGCCCGCTATGACTACCGCTTGGACCGTACCTGCCTTTGTCGAGACTCGAGAGGCATCTGTCCCTGATGGGTCCACGCAGATCCGACGGCTAGGAGGAGCTCACGTTCCGCCCGAAACGCATCAAACCATCTTGACTCCGTTGTGATGGTGGACCCCAATGGCCATTTTAGATCCGGCAGTCTCCCAGGCGGTGTGTAATTTATTTTTTTTATTACAAGTAGATGACCACATCATTTTGGTGTCAAATTCGTAAGATCAGAATGCAAACCGAGCAAAAAAAACTCTGCCGTGCCTTTGACGTATAATTTTAAAACTCGCGCGTGACCTTTGACGTCACAGTGACGCCGGTGGTACGCCACGAATCAAAGGCCACCGGCAACGGAGACTCGTCATGATGTCATCCACTGCGTCCCCACGTCACCGCCTTCCGTCGGGCGGTTTCCGTGCGGAGAGTGAGCCGGCGGAACAGTGGACTCGTCAATCACGGCAGAGGTCTCGAATAACGCCGTGGAACGTATCAAACGGTCAGGTGTATTCCCAAATCTCATTATAATTTCTTTCGGAGAGGTTCCAAGGTACAACTGTACAAGTAATTGAGCGCCTGTGCCTTTCCATGAGAAAGACTTTTTATATTTTTATTTTTAAGTGATATTGACTTAGAAAGAGGGGGCCTAAGCAGTTCGGGCTTATGAAATTTGATTTTTTTTTTAATTTTAACTTTAATTTTGTTACTGCTAAATTTGTCTTCCGACTTGAAGTGATCAGACTTTTTTCTGGGCGGACTTACAAAACAGTCCTCACCAAGAGGTATTGGAAGTGGCCCTCCGTGGAAGACCCTCCAACGCTCAAGTCAACGGGAATCAGCAATCAATAAACGTGAGAAGAAAGCTCTCGTTGAAAAGTCTCTCCAAAAGTGGCCTCTCAAGAGCTATGAGCAGAACGTTAATGATGGGAAGGGGTGAGCAGAGGTAGAAGAAGAGTAGGCCAGTAAGCAAGTGCGCATACCTGAGAAGCCAGGAGACGGTTCTATTTATAGAGGATAACCTGATTCCTTGGGAGCGTCATGGGTCCGAAAACCGTTAGGATTCGAATCCAGTTTGTTATGAGGTCAGTAAGATTTGTATCTCGTTAGTTAGAGGATCGACGGCTGGGAGAGCTTATTGATGTCTTGGGATTTGGAGACGGTGTAGGCTCCAGGGCTCTAGGCCACTCTTGGGTATAATTTTTGTTTGAACTCTCCCACACCGGATTTCGCAGAGGTGCTTGAGTGCTTGAGTTCGGCCGGGGCATAAGGATATGAATGGCTCGGCTGGGTTCAAGAGATAGGAACAGCTCGACTGAGGTCAAGAGATAGGGATAGCTCGGCTGAGGCCGAGAGATGTTATAGCTCGCTGAGGCCGAGAGATGTTATAGCTCGGCTGAGGCGAGAGTCAGGGATAGCTCGGCTGAGGCCGAGAGATGGGGATAGCTCGGCTGAAGCGAGAGAAGTTGTAGCTCGGCTGAGGCCGAGAGTTAGGGATAGCTCGTCTGAGGCCGAGAGATGTGATCCGCGCCTTGGGAGTCCTTGGCTCGCTGGGGGGCTAAGCCGCCCCGATCCACTGAGGCTGATTCATCTCTAGCGAGTATTGCACAGCAAGTGGAGTCAGGGTTGATCCTAACCCCTTGCATGATTATTAATGCAGCAGCGATTTTACCCCTCAATACATGCCTCTCACTCCCTAGTTCGAAGTGTAGCACCGTAAAAACTGGGATTTGCTACATGGCACTTCCCCAACCGTTGCCCCTATAAAGCAACAGATCCGTCCCGTAAATGCAAGGCAGCCGCGCAGCATTAATTAGGGCTGTCAAATCCAAACCCATTCAGATCGTGCCACCTGGAGTTGTACTCCCAATTTCGCAGCGCCCTTTCGTTCCTTCTTGGAGGATCATGTTCCCCTTTTTCCTTTGCAACATCGCTCGATGTTTCTTTCAACCAACAGCATGGTGGGGCCTAGCGACCTGATTTGAGAGATTGCTGCTAAAGATTTAGGGAGAATACGCCAGATGTATGACATTCCCTCGGATGTCATTTTACGGCTGCGGAGCCCGAGCATAGGGTATCGCAAGAGCTGGAGGGCAGGATCTTTCTTTATGAAGATAACCTAAGGCATGCTTCTGACTTCCCCTTCACCCCTTAGTGAAAGAGATCATGAGGTTCTATAACATCTGTCCGACAATGGTGGCTCCTAACAGCTGGCGGAGTATCATCGGGTTTATCTCGATGTGTAACCAGGTTCAGGTAACAGCAACTCTGTCCCTGTTCCGTGTTTGTTACCATTTGATGTCTGAGAGGAGCTCGGAGTGGTCCTATATCAGACCTCGGAAGTCATTCAGGACGATCATGGATAAACCGTCATCCATAAAGGAATGGAAGGTTCGATTCTTTATCGCCGAAGGGAACATCGGTTCCGGCTTCCCCGGGGATGGGAAAACCCTGTTAGGGATATGGAAGCGCATCCAGCCTTATCTGAACGGGAGAAGGAGGACCTAGGGGTCCTTCTTGATGGTCGAGTGTTCTCGGCCAATGTTTTGCTATCGGAGGAGGCTCTTTTTGCCACCGGACTTAGCCCCGTCGATGTACAAGGTAAGTCTTTTTCTTTCTCCCTTCCATTGATTTTATTCGAGCGAGTATGTCTCGGTCTGATTGTTTATCTACTACGCTTGCAGCCAAGAAATCTGCGCTGGAGGGCCGCATAAAGAAAGAGTTGGGCAAACGCCCAAGAGAGGCTGGTAGTGCAGAAAGGCGTAAGCCTGAGAAGAAGTTCGTCTTTCTAGAGAGCACTCGTCGAAGGCTTGGCGAGTCAGGGCTAGCCCGCGCTCTTTACCATCGAGGAAAGAAGATGTGGGGGAGCTGGCAGTGAGAGAGGGGTCCCCTCAGTTGGAGGAGGGAGCAATAGTCATGACGGAGGAGCAAAGGGCGAAGGAGGACCCAGAGAGGGTGGTCGAGATCCCTTGTCCTTTGGTGGTGGAGATAGTCGATAGCCCGAACGAGGCTCCGTCGAAAGTTCAGGGTGGGCCTATCGTTGAAGGGCCTCCCTCGAAGGGATTAGAGGGCGGCGACGTTGGGTCATCGGTAATGGAGGCTCGAGAGGAATTTCTTGCTGGAGAGCTTCCTCCTGAGGAGGTCAGAGGAGCTGGTGAACAGATCGAGGCCTCGGTGGAGCTCACGGGGGAGGAGCAGGCGCCGATGATCGAAGAAGGTCCCTCGGGTGAGGAAAAAGGACAGGATGATGACCTTCCAGTCGAAGCCTCTCCCACTGGAGCCTCGGGAACATTGAGGCCTGGGCTGGCCGAGTTATCCGAGGAATCGCAGGCCAGGCTTTTGCTGAAGGAGGCCAGGAGATTGAAAGCTTCTCAGTCTGAGGTTGCCCGGACTGATCTCTCGGATGGGCAGCCTGGGAGTTCGGATCCAGCTATCGAGGATGCATTCTCTGCTCTGATGAAGTCAGTGCTGTATCCGAGCGTGGGTCCCTTGATGAACGAGTTTGCAGATTTGGATCTTATCGACGCCGCATTCGGTCAGCGAAACGCAACGAAGGATATTCATCTCCTTCCCAAAAAAATTCCGCCCTCATGGAGCTAGCCAGGTCTTACACCTCCCGGGTGAGTTGCTATTCTAGAATAGTAGGCGCTTTCTGATTAACTTGACTGCGCTTCCTTATTCTTATTTGAGTTTTGTTTCGCAGTGCTCTGATCACTAGGGCATTGTGCTGGCACTTGAGCCTAGCGATAGGGGCCAGCGTCCAGGCCAAGAGAGTCATACTGAGCTCGATTGCGAGCAGAGGCGTCTGACAAATTTGAGCGAGTCCTAGACACCGCCAACAAGAACTTGGCAAGGGAGAGGAGATTGCATCATGCCGCCCTCGATGACGTATCTAGATTAAGGCTCGAAGTTAAGAAGCTACATGGGCTTCGGGCGAGGTATGACGAAGTATGCTTGGAGTTATCGCGGGTCACATCAAGATATGTTGAAGAAATGGAAACTGCTAGAAGCAGCTCGATAAAAGTCGAGACAGGCTGGGGAGAGAAGCTACCGGAAGAATCGCTGAACAGAATGCTTGGCGAGTCGGAGGAGAAGGTCCGGCAGCTAAATCATTGCACTTTTGCTAGGGATGACAGGATCAGATGGCATCATGAGAAAATGGCTAAGCTTGATAACGATCTCTCCCAGTCCAAGGAAGAAGCCAACGGCAGGCAGTCGAGGATCAACGACCTCAAGGGCAGGATCAAGCTGGTTAAGGCCGACAAGCTGAGGGCCTTCGGCGAGGTCGAGGAATTAACCAAGAGATTAGCTCGGCAGGAGGAGGAGGTACGATATCGTCTTTTTAATCTTCCTATCGGATCATTGTTGTATCGGCTAACCCTGTGTTTGCAGATGGAGAAGGCGAAATTGGAGGGCCAAAGCCAATTAGAACCCTACAAGGGGAACTGTCGTCGAGTCGATAAAGGAGCTCAGAGCTCGAAGGGCGGGTCGCCGAGACTGAGGAGCAAATCGTCTCACTCCGGAGCCAAGTTGTCGAGGCTGAAAGGCATCTCATACTTCGGGGCGAACAAGATGCGACTTGCACTGAGGCTTTTTAGCTCAGCGCAGAGGAGGTCCGAACTAGAATATCTCGAGAGCATCCGGAGTGGGACCTCTCCTTTTTGGATGTTGAACCCTTTGAGGCCTGTACCCCGGGGCCAAAGAAGTCGAGTACGAAAACATCTCAGACGTCGATCTTGATGCAATTTTGGGCTCTAGCGATGCCGCGGCTCCCGAAGGATACTCCAAGCTTGCCGCCGAAGGAAAGACGACTTTTGAAGTAGGCGAAGCGAGCCAAGCCCTCCGAGTGTTGCTGAGGAGATCGCTGGGACTGATCCAGCCCCTGATCCTTGAGGGTCATTTGTGTATTTTTTGCTTTTTGGACTTGTGGCCTGATTGAAATTTCTGATGAACGGGTTTTTTACCTCTATTTGTTTGTTTTCTGGCTGATCTTTTATTCAAGTTTTCTTCCGACTGTGAACAAATTATAACCCGTTCGCGCTCTTAAGTCGGTTGAACTCGGGCTAGAATAGGCATCTTAGCCGAGGCCGAGGTATAAGGATTACCCGATTTGTCCGAAGTAGAGAATGGGCAAGCTCGGCCGAGGCATAAAATGGTCTGGTGCTGCCGAAGAACATAGTTTCAGTCCCGCTTGGAGCGGGCAAGGGAATTCGCCCCGCCGAAGTATTGGATAGTTCGACTGGGAATGGTCGAGAATTGCAGGGGTATCCTGGTTAGAGCCGAGGTTAAACAATTCGGCTTGTTCGGAGTGAAGAAGTAGGCGTGCTTTCAACTGAGGTTCCCCAGTCCGATGCACAGGTTTGGGCATAAGGAATATAGCTTCAGGTAACATAATTCGAATGGAGGGGGTTTGGTCCCGAGAAAGGGGGGCACATCCTGAGTGCCGCAAAGTTATTGATGATCCTCTTCGATGAGGGAGTGAACTCTTCGTTTCCTGCGAGTGCCCGTTGAGGCGGTGACATGTGGTGTCCCACGGTAGTAATGTTGGAATTAATGGTCCTGGCGATCGAGATACCCGCCAGGAGCAGTTTAAAAACGAGTGGAGGAGCGCCATCGTTAATCATCTTTTCAGCTGACCTCATCAGATTTTTAGATACTAAGATGGCTTCTATAGGTGAGGGGTGATCGACCGAAACACCAAGCAGTGGCGTTAGCGGCCGTGGGGGACCCCGTTGGGGCCGCACCATAGTGACCATCGATGGGGAGGTTTTAGCGTCACTGTTCGCGGATCGTGAACAAATCCGGAAGATGGCCGAGTAGTATCTGGCCGTTACTACAAGAGATATCGAGCTCCTCTGCCAAGACAACAGCCGGTTGGAGAGGCAGGTGGCGTTCCTCCAATGACAAGTGGCCGGGCCAGCTTGCGGCACGGGGAAAGCTCAGTGGCGCTTGGAGAAAATGATAAGCCCCTGTAAGAGCTCATGTACCTTTTTCTTTTCCTTTTGTTTCTCTTTTTTGTGGTGAATGAAAGGAATTTTTGCAATTTTTGTGTCTACTATCACCTCCGAAACATTTTTTCTTATCGTTCGGGTCTTACGAAATGAACCACCCTCTCGGGGAATCTCTAGTAATCTTAGCAAGGCTAGAGCATGGCGTCCCCGTTTTGACCGAGGTAAATGGAAGTCGTGAGTTTCAGCCAGAGCATTGCGTATACTCGGCTCTGCCGAGGTATAAGGAGCATTCCGTTATTGTTGAGGCAAGGGCAGCTATCTCGATTTGGATCGAAGCATAACATAACGCTCGGTTATATTGAACCGAGAAGAGATGCCTCGGTTTAGTCCGAAGTATAAGGCAATCTTGGCTTTGAGTTGAAGCACAAGCGATGTCTCGGTTTATGCCAAGACATAATGGGCGGTTGGGCCGGAGCAGGGGATATCAATGTGCCTTTATCGAGGAGTACTTGACTTCTGCGCCTTTTTATTACTCTGCCAGTGCCTTATCTTTTCCAAGGCAGTTGGCCTTCTTTTTGCCGAAATGGATAATACGCTTTGCAAGCTGCAAAAGGATGCCTCGCTATTTTCTGGAGTCATTTATCCGTCGGCTTTTGTCAATGTAGGTCTTTTTAGCGTGTGACATAAGCACTCGTTCGCCATTGGAGCATGTCATTTTCATCGAGCGATTTCCCAGGCATGTCCGTATCTCAAGGACCGACGGTCGATTTCCTGCACTTAAGGATTTTCATTCGGGATCAGAGGAAAATCTTCTGGTGTGCGTCATGGCATGGGTAACATGTTTGCCATGCTTCGATGAGCGCTCTTTTCATCCTGGGATGCCATGTAGTAGCGTGGCCAGGGCATTTTGAATCTCGGGGCTTTCCGCTCTAATAGCTGCTCCCGATCCATTTGCCTATAAAATGGGAGGAGGGGGCTGTGTTAGACTATTTCCCAAGGCTTTCTTCTCCGTGAGTTGTGAGAGTTTTCATGATGTCTGTGTCCTCTAGGTTGAGGGTGGAGAGAATGAGCTTTCCTTTTGCAAGTCGACTTCCCCTGGATAGCTGGGGTGATGAAGAAGTTGCTGAAGAGCAAACCGTCCTCAAGAGAGGAATTTCGGAGATCATATGGAGAGCGCATGGGAGGTCCTCAGAGATCACATAGATAGCGAACATATGTGCTTCCTGTGTGTCCTTTTGTGGTTTGCTTCGGGGGTCGCAGGGTAGGAAGTGCACATGTACCCCCGCAGTACGCACGGACTTTTCCTTCTCCCTCGGGTTGATTCCCTTAGCTCATCCGGCTGGGGGATATTTTGCCTGTGAAGAGGGAGTTGAGAGCAGTGCTGGTCTGCTTGTCCCCCACTTTTCACAGTCGGACAGTGTCCAGCAGCCCGGCATCCCACTTGGGGGAGACCATCCTCAGCATCAGCATCCACGGGTCTTTCTTCTGTTCTTGGATCTCTTTGCTCATCCAGAGGACCCGTGGGAAGCCGGCTTGGCCTTAACCAGTGGTTCAGGGTGAGCTGATTGGTTGTCTGATCTCTTGGGTCAATGCTGAAACATCATTATTAACCGAAGCTGACTGAAGCGGTTCGGTCGAGCTATTTACTCATTTTTATTTCCAAGCCACGATGCACTTGTAATGCCTCTTAGGAGGTTGTAACTCTTTTTCATTGATGAAGAAATAAAGAAAGTTTTATTCTTTCTTCATTTAGCATTTGCTTCTTTTTCGATGGGATTATGTTTGAGAGTTGCTACACCCATATCACGCTTTTTGTGTCATAGCATATTTCGGCAGCATTCTTGCTACCTTGTTTTTGCTAAGACCGAAAAAGTGTTTATCCCTGCTTGGGTCAGAGGTAGACCTGGGCGGTCTTGTGAACCCATGTGGTGAGCATGATCTCGTTTGTAGAACGAAGCAGGTATTTCTTTGGAAAGAGATAGCTCGCGTGTCTTAACTGTTGAGTAGAAGAAGGTTGCTTGCTTCTGCCGAAGTATACTAGGACGTCTTAGTTGTGTCAGAGTGTTTGAGAGATTACTCATCTAGGCCGGAGCTTCAGATAACATTTTATGAGTACGTCATTTGACTTGACCGAGGTTTCAGATAATACATCACCGGTTGTAGTCGAGGCTTCAGAATATCACTCGGTTGTTGCCGAGGTTTAAGAATATCGCTCGGTTGTTGCCAAGGCTTTTCGGTGTTTTACTTGGCCTTGCCAAGGTATGGAGATATCCCTCGGTTTGGCCAAGGATTTTGGTAAGGATGCGCACCGGCTCTAGCCGAGGCTTCTGTGCCGCTTGACCCGGCCTGGGCTTGTAAGCTACCCGAATCCGATCGAAGTTTTCTTTACCATTTGGTCTGGTCGGGACTTGTAAGCTGCCCGAATCCGATCAGAGTTTTCTTTAACATTCGGTCCGACCGAGGCTTGTAAGCTGCCCAAATCCGGTCAAAGTTTTCTTTATATTTGGTCCGGCCAAGGCTTGTAAGCTGCTCGAATTCGGTCGAAGTTTTCTTTGCCATTCGGTCTGGCTAGGGCTTGTAAGCTGCCCGAATCTGGTCGAAGTTTTCTTTGCCATTCGGTCCAGCCGGGGCTTGTAAGCTACCCGAATCCGGTTGAAGTTTTCTTTGCCATTCGGTCTGGCCAGGGCTTGTAAGCTGCCGAACCGATCGAAGTTTTCTTTGCCATTCGGTCCAGCTGGGGCTTGTAAGCTGCCCGAATCCGGTCAAAGTTTTCTTTACCATTCGGTTCGGCCGGGGCTTGTAAGCTGCCCGAATCCGGTCAAAGTTTTCTTTGCCATTCGGTCCGGCCGGGGCTTGTAAGCTACTCGAATTCGATCGAAGTTTTCTTCGCCATTCATTCTGGCCAGGGCTTGTAAGCTGCCCGAATCCGATCAAAGTTTTCTTTACCATTCGGTCTGGCCGGGGCTTGTAAGCTGCCCGAATCCGGTCAAAGTTTTGGAGATCACTTGGTCCCTAGCCGCACTGGGGGTACTCGGCCATACCAAGTCTTTGTGAAATAGGACTCGGTCCAGCCGAGGTACGGAGATTTAGCTTAAGACTCGGCCCAGCCGAGGTACGGAGATAGCTCAGTTGTGCCGAGAATGGATACGTAAGCAGCATCTGTTTTCTATTATGACTTTTTCGAAAAAAGATTGTAGCGGTCATGCCGCGAATAATAGAAACAAGATTCCAAAGCTGCAAATGGGCCCGCTCAGATCCTGGAGCTTGTAGGTGCCAGTCCGATGACTTTCGCCACTTGATAGGGGCCTTCCCAGTTCGGAGACAGCTTTCCTTGCTCTAGTGGCTTGGAGACGGATGCTTTTCGGAGGACAAGATCGCCGGGTAAGAAGGATTTTCCTTTGATTCTGGAGGCGTGATAACGAGCCAGTCTTTGCTGGTATGCAACTACTCTGATTCGAGCTTTCTCTCTGATCTCTTCCACCAGATCGAGATCGGTGCGGAGCTGCTCGTCGTTGGCTTCCTCCGAGTAGCTCTCCACTCGTAGAGAAGGAAGCCCTATCTCCATGGGGATGACGACTTCCGCACAAAGGCCATCTGGAATGGGGCCTCGCTAGTGGGGATTCTCTGGGTGGTGCGGTAGGCCCATAGGACGTGGTGAAGTTCATCTGCCCACCTGCCCTGGGCTTTAGCAAGCCGAGCCTTGATCCCTTGAAGCAGGGTTCGGTTAGTTACTTCGGCTTTTCCATTGGCTTGCGGATGCCCTACCGACATAAGGCGGTGGCAGATTCCATGCTCCTCGCAGAAACCTCAGAACTTTGGGTTGTCAAATTGCTTGCCATTGTCGATGATAATAGTATGCGAAAGGCCGAAGCGGCGATAATGGATCTCCACACGAAGTCCCTGGCTCGAGCTTCAGTTATTTGGGCAACTGTCTCGACCTCCACCCACTTGGTGAAGTAGTCGATGGCGACAAACAAGAACTTTCTCTGTCCAGTGGCAAGGGAAAAAGGGCCAAGAATATCCATCCCCCACTTAGCAAAGGGCCAAGTGGAGGAAATAGGGACCAAACTGGCGGAGGGGAGCCTCTGGATGTTGGAATGTCTCTGACATGGGTCACAAGCTCGGACGAGGTTGTCAGCATCTTTTTGCATGGTGGGCCAATAGTACCCTTGGCGCAACACCTTGTGGCATAAGGACTGGCTCCCCAGATGGTTGCCGCAAATTCTCTCATGTACCTCCTAGAGAGAATAATCAGCTTCGGATAGGTGAAGGCACTTGAGTAGCGGCATGGAGAAGGACCGCTTATACAGCTGGTCGTCGATCAGCACATAGTGGGTGGCTTGCATTTTCAGCTTCCTTGCTTCCTTTCGGTCGGATGGAAGCAACCCTTCTTTAAGATACCTCGGTATGGGGTCAAACCAGGATGGGTTGGCCTCGACCTGCATCACACGGTCTGCCTCCGCAATGCTAGGCCTTTCCAGAATCTCCAGGAGAAACTTCCGCTCGAAATACAATAGGTCGGCGCGTGCATTCTTGGATCTTGGGATCTGAATGACTTCAAATTCAGAGAAGTGGGAAAGCAAGTCCTGCACCTATTGAAGGTACCGAATCATGCTTGGCTCCCGGCCTCAAATTCACCCCGCACATGACCAGCTACCAATTGAGAGTCAGTAAAGGCATTCAGCTTCTTCACTTTAAGGTCACGAGCGATTCGGAGTCCAGCGAGTAGAGCTTTATATTCTGCTTCATTGTTGGAGGCTGGGAAGGAGAAGCGAACGCCGTACTCGAAGGTTGCCCCCTCTGGGCTGGTGAGGACTAAGCCAGCGCCAGAGCCATGGGCGTTAGATGATCCATCGACGTGGAGCAGTCCCAAGGCGTCAGGTCTCAGATGCTCAGAAAAGTCTGGAGTGGAGCCATCCTCCGGGATGGTACATTCGAGGAGGAAATCAGCTAGAACTTGCACTTTGATGGTCGGGCGAGGTTGGTATCGGATATCGTGCTTGCTTAGCTCGACGGCCCATTTGGCCATTCTCACTGATGTCTTCGGGCGACGGACCACCGCCTTGATAGGTTGGTCGGTAAGGACCATCACAGAATGCACCTGGAAATATGGCCGCAACCTCCGAACCGACGTTATCAGGGCCAACACCAACTTCTTGATTCGGATGTATCTTATCTCGGCGTCTCGGAGCAGCTTGCTAACATAGTAGATCGGCTTTTGGGTCTTGTTCTCTTCTCTGACCAGCACCGAGCCAACTGTGCCTTCTGAAACTGCTAAGTACAGAAATAACACTTCTCCTAGATTCGGACTGCTGAGGAGAGGTGGAGAGCCGAGATATCTCTTGAGGTCCTCGAATGATTTCTGACATTCGGTGGACCATTGAAAATTCTTGGCAGATCGGAGAGCTTTAAAGAAAGGAAGGCATCTCTCAGTCGATCGAGCCACAAAGCGATTGAGGGCCGCGATCCTTCCAGTCAGGCGCTAGACCTCTTTGACAGATGTTGGGGGTGCCATTTGCCAGAAGGCTTGAATCTTCTGCGGATTGGCTTCAATGCCCCTGAGAAACCATGAAGCCCAAGAACTTCCCAGAGTTGACACCGAAGGCGCATTTTGTTGGGTTGAGCTTCATCCGATATTTTGGAGTGTCACGAAGCTCTCAGAAAGATCCTCAATATGCTGGGATGCTTCTTTGCTTTTGACCAGCATGTCGTCGACATATACCTCCATGTTTCGCCCGATTTGCTCCTTGAAGACTTTGTTAACCAGCCTTTGGTAAGTAGCACATGCATTTTTCAGACCAAAAGGCATGATGCGGTAACAATAAGTACCTCGGTCGGTTATGAAGGCGATCTTTTCTTCATCCTCGGGTGCCATTCGGATTTGATTGTAGCCCGAAGATGCGTCCATGAAGGTCAACATCTGATGACCGAAGTAGCATCCACAAGCTGGTTGACCCGAGGAAGAGGGAAGTTGTCCTTCGGGCATGCTTTATTAAAGTCGGTGAAGTCGATGCAGATCCGCCATTTACCATTCGACTTCTTCACCATGACAACATTGGACAGCTAGTTGGGATAATTTACCTCCCGAATGAAATTTGCCTTGATGAGCTTATCGACTTCTTCCTCAATTGCCCTTTGTCGGTCAGGGGCGAAGCTCCTTTTCTTCTGCTTCACGGGCCGGGACATCTCGTCAACTTTAAGATGGTGAACGAGAACGTCTGGGCTGATTCCAGGCATATCAGAGGTGGACCAGGCAAAGACATCGGCATTCTTTCGGAGGAAGTCAATCAGCTCCAACCGGGCTTCCATTTCAGTAGCGACCCGATCCTTATGGCTCGGTCAGGTCGGGCTTCGTCCAACGGTACCTCCTCAAGCTCTTCGGCTGGTTCTCCTCGTTACTCGGCAAAATCCTCTCGAGCATCCAGCTCATTAACCTCGGGCAGTTTGGATTGAAGGCTGGTGACGAAGCACTGCCGAGCTACAGCTTGGTTTCCTCGAACTACTCCTACTCCCCATCCGGTAGGGAACTTCATTGCTAGGTGTGGGATGGAGACAGCAGCTTTAAGGGACATCAGGCCAGGTCTCCCAAAAATTGCATTGTAGGGCGACCGAAGCTTGATCACCAGAAAATCTGTATGAACAGTGGCAACACTGGGCCAAGTTCCCGCGCGGACCGTCAAGGTCACGACCCCCTCCGGGGTAATAACATCGTCGGTGAACCCCATTAGGGTGGAGTCCATAGTTCGGAGATTCTCCATAAGCAGTTTCATCTTCACAAACACATCAAGATACAAAACGTTGATAGAGCTCCCACTATCAATAAGGATTCGGTCTACATCATAATTGTTAAGATTGAGGGATACAACCAACGCATCGTCATGCGGGAACTGTATCTCTTGGAGGTCACTGTCGGAGAAGGAGAGCTCATTGGTCTGCGCTTTCTTTGGCGCTGAACCTTCTTCATCGTCCCGCCAGCTCAACGGACAACCGACTGCCTCGATCACATTGATGTGGCCAGCGACCGAGGATTTGGAGGAGGAGGCTGCTGGGGCTCAGGCTGGCGGTCGCCCCCATTTCTTGGCTTGGGTGCTCTCCTGAATTGGTCCAGCCTACCCCGCTGGATGAGCCTCTCAATTTCATTCTTCAATTGCCAGCACTCCTCGGTGTCGTGGCCATGATCCTGATGGTAGCGGTAATATTTGGCGGGGTCTCTCCGGGCCGCATTCCCTCGGAGAGGAGGTGGTCGAGGGAGTTGCACTCTATCTCCATGAGGATCTCCGCCCTCGGGATAGTGAGCGGAGTGAACCGGTTGAACCTCCTAGGCGGGCTCTGGGTGCAATTCCTTGGCGGCGGTGGAGAACCCTTTGGCGGCGAGGTGGGCTCTGTTGGTGGGTGGATCGATGCTTATCTGAGCCCTTGGACTCCTTCTTCCTTATTAGCTCGGTGCGAGCAGCCCTCCGCGATTCCTCAACTCTGGCGTACTTATCCGCCAGGGCCATCATGTCGGAGAGGCTCGGAGGGTAGCTGACCTTCAGCTCCAGGTAGAAGTCACTCTCCTTTAGCACTCCGCCTGCTAGGACGGACATGGCCACCTCATGATTAAGGTGGTCCACTTCCAGCATGGCCGTATTGAAATGGCCAAGATATTTCTTCAAGGACTCCCCCTCTCTCTGCTTGACCTCGGAGAGGGAGTCAGATCTCCGCCGATGGCGACAGCTGCTGATGAACTGGCTGATGAAGAGGCGGCTCAGCTCGTCAAATGAACCAACAGAACTTGGCTTCAAGGCATTGAACTAAGTTCGAGTGGATCCCCTGAGGGTGGAAGGGAAGTCGTGGCAGAGGATCGCATCTGATGCCCCGTGGAACATCATGATTGATCGGAAGCTGCTGAGATGGTCGTCAGAATCGGAGGATCTATGGTAAGGCTCGATGGCAGGCAGCTTGACGTGGGAGGGAATCACTTCCTCCATGATCTCCTTGGAGAAGGGAATGCCCTGCTCCACTTTATGCTGGAGCGGATGGGCTTGCTTGGCGGCGTCCAACTCCTGACGCATCTCCCGGAGTTGTCGGAGGATCTCCTCTGTCACAGCAGGAGGAGCTGGGTGAGGAGAGAGATGAGACGGTGTTGAGTCATGACGAGAGAACACCGGAGAAAGGGATCGGGCCCACCGAGATCAGGGGAGATCCTTATCGTAGACCCCTTGGGGGGCTGGCTCAGCTTCCTTAGGGTGACGAGGGGGGTCTGCAACCCCATGCGAGCCGGAAGAAGAGACCGCTGGATGAGCGGGGGGGCCATATTCTCCTCAGAAGGTGCAGAGTAGGGGCAGCTGCACGAGGAGCTTCAAAGCGACCCTAGATCAGACTGGCCAGAGCTTGGACCTGCTGGACCAGTGAGGCAAACTGGTCCTGGTCACTGGGCCACCAGTGGCGATGGGGTTTCAACTGGTGGTGGTGGTGGCACTACGCTGCTCAGATCAGGTCTTTGGGAGGTGACCTGATCCTGGGCTTCGGAGGTAGCCTTTCTTCGATTGGCCATGGGAGATGTTCTCTTTCAGATCAAGATCCTTGTCTCCTGGATCACAAGTTTATGGGACTTAAGGACCCTTCCTCTAGCGCCAATTTGTTGCTACTGAAATCTATCCTCCAACTTGGGCGCGATCGGGCTCCCTCCTGGGCGGACCTGCAAAACAGTCCTCACGCGAGAGGCGTTGGAGGTGGCCCTCCGCGGAAGACCCTCCGACGTTCACGTCAGCAGGGATCGACAATCAACAAACGTGAGGAGAAGGCTCTCGCTGAAGAGTCTCTCCAGGGGTGGCCTCTCGAGAGCTCTGAGCAGAGCGTTAATGGTGGGAAGGGGTGAGCAGAGGTAGAAGGAGAGTATGCCAGTAAGCAAGTGTGCATACCTGAGAAGCCGGGAGAGTTCTATTTATAGAGGATCACCTGATTCCTTGGGAGCGTTGTAGGTTCGAAAGCCGTTAGGATTCGAATCCAATTTGTTATGAGGTCAGTAAGATTTGTATCTCGTTAGTTAGAGGATTGACGCTGGGAGAGCTGGTTGATGTCTTGGGATTCGGAGACGGTGTAAGCTTCAGGGCTCTAGACCACTCTTGGGTATGATTTTTGTTTGAACTCTCCCACACCGGATTCCATAGAGGTGCTTGAGTGCCTGAGTTTGGCCAGGGCATAAGGATAGGAATGGCTCGGCTGGGGCCGAGAGATAGGAACAGCTCGGCTGAGGCCGAGAGATAGGGGTCGCTCGATGAGGCCGAGAGACAGGGATAGCTCAGCTGAGGCCGAGAGATGGGATAGCTCGGTTGAGGCCGAGAGATGTTATAGCTCGGCTGAGGCTGAGAGATGTTATAGCTCGGCTGAGGCCGAGAGTCAGGGATAGCTCGGCTAAGGCCGAGAGATGTTATAGCTCGGCTGAGGCCGAGAGTCAAGGATAGCTCGGCTGAGGCCGAGAGATGTGATCCGCGCCTTGGAGTCCTTGGCTCGCTGGGGGGCTAAGGCGCCCCGATCCACTGAGGCTGATTCATCTCTAGCGGGTATTGCACAGCAAGTAGGAGTCAGGGTTGATCCTAACCTCTTGCATGATTATTAATGCAGCAGCAATTTTACCCCTCAACAAATTTTATTTATAAAATATCAATTCTAATCTTAATCTTAATCTTATTTATAAAATCTCAATTTTAATTTTATTTTTTAAAAATTAGATTCGAATTGAAATTCGGATTGATGAAAAAAAATTAAGTAAATAAACATCAAATTATGGTTCCCAAAGGCGAAAAAATAAAATCCCTTGCCGAACGCATAAGCTGGACTCGAAGCTTTAATATTGTATTAAAAAAAATTAAATAAAATAAAGAAGGGGAGAAGGTGCCGTAAATAAAGAAGAAAAGGAGATGAAAAGTGAAACAAAATGTGCGAATGGTCTGCTTTATGTTTTCTTCTTTTTCTCGTCTGCAATCGACGGTCTTGCCCTCCTCGCCCTCAAGTTGGCCATATCGTCGACTCTATTGGCATCCTCAATGCCCCCAAAAATTTAGTGCGATAAGCTACTCCTGTTCGGATAATCCTCGAGTTTGGATTATCTCGAGTTCGGATTACAATTAACCTGAACCCGGATCAATTGCAAATCGGGCCAGGTTAAACCCGGATCTTTCAGGTTCGGGTTGGATAAACATGAGTTTAAACACTTCTGTAAATCAGGTTCAGCGGACCAGGTTTGGGTTGAACCTGGTCCAAGTTGCACCCCTAGGCCTAAGCGCACCCAATTTATTACAAGAGGTGAAAAATAATATAAAACGTATAGAAAAAAAAGAAAAAGCTATTTATAATTGGATTCATTGGAACCGTGAATTATTTATTCCTTTTTATTTTTTAAAAATATACTAGGGGTTTCTGTCAAATGAGGGTAAATTGCATTGACTTTTATGAGAAAATTTTTCTTTAATTGACTTCTAGCATCTTATTTTCTAAGATGAAATATTGTATAGACAACACTTTGAACGACCAAAAGATTGTTGAATAGAATTTTCAATAATTCAAAAGATTAAATCTAATTTAATTTAATATAATTTTTTAATATATATAAAGTAGAATTGGATTCTACTTATATAAAACGTATAGAAAAAAAAGAAAAAGCTATTTATAATTGGATTCATTGGAACCGTGAATTATTTATTCCTTTTTATTTTTTAAAAATATACTAGGGGTTTCTGTCAAACGAGGGTAAATTGCATTGACTTTTATGAGAAATTTTTCTTTAATTGACTTCTAGCGTCTTATTTTCTAAGATGAAATATTGTATAGACAACACTTTGAACGACCAAAAGATTGTTGAATAAAATTTTCAATAATTCAAAAGATTAAATCTAATTTAATTTAATATAATTTTTTAATATATATAAAGTAGAATTGAGCAGTGAAGCTTCTCTGATGCTACGTATACAAAATTATATTAAATAATTTTTAATGCTCGAAATCTATTTTAAAAACAAAACCATCTCATAGAATACAATCAATGAAATAATCTTCTATCTTTCCTCCAGTGCTAGCTTCGGTAGTTGATTCCCAAAACATTAATGGATCCAATTTAATTAACACTTGAAAGCTTTTAAAGATCTTATTGGATTTAATTGTTGAGAGATGACAGCCATAACATTTCCTAAAGAGCAAGATTCTATTTATAATTTTTTTAAAAATATTTTTATGTTAAAAAATCAAAAAAAAAAACTCAATGCACATGTAATTGGTTACCCACTAGGTTTAGAATTTCTTTTTGGAGCAGAAAAGTTGGACTTCAAAGTTGAAGTTATATGGTCACTTTTCTAAACCCTCGGTGACTTTAGAATTCAGCCACCATAGTTTCAGCCTACCAATTCTGACTCTGAAATCAAAGCCAGACCTATTCCAAACGACGGTAGAGGATTATGATCACATAAAATGTTTGAGAAATTCCACGCATTGCATGGAATTACACAGCATAATGATCTTTTAATATTAACTATTCTAATCAGTTATCCTGTTCCATTCTTATATCTCTCTTTTAGACTGCTAGGAAATGTATTTTAAAATCCACACTATAATATCTTAAATGCAAATCTTGTATGATTAAATGTTTTTTTTTTTTTTGATACAGACGAGCGATCACATATCTCGTGCAAGTCAGCCCAAAACTATCGGAGTACAAAATCTGCGTAAGAGCAGAAGGGCAGGGATCACCCTGTTTCCAAATCCAAGAACCTCCGTGCTAAGCCACAGCAGCCGCAATACAGTCTTCCGCATAATTGGCCTCTCGATAGATGTGTCGGATATAGACATTGAGAAAACCCCGCAGAGCAGCCTGAATGTCACTGAGAATGGGGTTGATGGAGATCTGATATAGCATCCCAATCTAAGCCACCAAATAACAGAGAGAGAATCCGCCTCGACAATCAGACAATGGGCATGTAGCTGCCGAACAACATGGGAGATACCAGCCCATGCTGCATAAAGCTCAGCCATGGAGATAGAAGAATCCAGAGAGCCAAAACCACCCGCCGCCAGCAAGGCTCCATCAGTCCCCCGAATAATAAAAGCAAATCCAGCCAGTCTGTCATGAACACTTCCATCAAAGTTGATTTTTACAAACCCTGGAGGGGGGAGCTCCCAAGATATATAAACCATACGACGGTTCGCTGCCGAAGCAGTAGAGGAGCTCCAGAGGCCAAGGTTTGAAAAATCAGAATCATTGAGAAGGGAACCACTTTCAGCCACCATGGATCTGACCTTCTGAACAAGTCTGGCTAAGGTTTGAAAAATCAGAATCATTAAGAAGGGAAGCACTTTCAGCCACCATGGATCTGACCTTCTGAACAAGTCTGTAAGGGGAAATCGTCTCATTAGTAAAGATGAGCTGGTTCTGCGATAGCCAAATTTGGTAAGCAGTGATAGCCCAAAGGGCGCTGCACTGTCTAGTAGTCGTCCGAGGGCATGAAGGAAAGGGGAGCACGAAGAACCAGAGCCATCCATACTGCAATCATAACCCATTCTCGTCCAAATCCCACATAAAATGGGACATATAAAAATGGCATGATCAATAGTCTCCTCATCCTGCCCACACAGCGGACATACTGCCTCAATATGAAGACCCCTTTTCTTGACAACAGAGAGCAAGAAGGAAGACAGGCCCACATTATCTTCCATATAAATAACTGGACTCTGGGATGAATAGGGAGCCTCCATATCCACTTCGCATCCCACGAATCCCGAGGCTGGGGTCTAAAAATCCCAATAAGGTCCCTAGTGGGGCCCTGGACAGACATAATCTCCTCAATAACTTCATATCAGGTATATGTCCTGGAGTAAGGGGAATAGAAAGGATCCTCCGAGCAAGCTCTTCCCCAAATAAGCTGGTCACCACAGAGGTATTCCAAGAAAAGAGATTAAATGTTTGATTCATTGTGATGGGGCCAGTTGATCCCATGGGCAATAAAGACAGCAATTTCCAGAAGATTTTCTTAAACGACTTAATTCATAAGCGGCCGAGAGTATTTAATGGTGCAAAACTGTCATAATGACTTGGAAAGCAATTAATAGAATAGAGTGTCATGGACCGGCACTCCAAGTCGGCTTCATCCGTCTCGGCCTCAATGTCGGCGACCAAAGTGCTTAAAGCATTTATTGCCTTATTCTCTCCGTATTTAAAGCATTTATGGCTTCAAAGCCATGATCCTTGTTCCAAGGCATTTATTGCCTTATTCTCTCTATGTATTAAGGCATTTATGACTGCCACATTAGCCCCCTCGGCCTCGGCTTTTTCCTTCGGCCATGAACAGTTTCGGCCTCGGCTTTTTCCTTCGGCCACAAACAACTTCGGCCTTGGCTTTTTCTTCGGCCATGAACAGCTTCGGGTGGCTTTTTCCCCTAAAGCCTCGGCCTCATCCCCTCAGCATATTCCCCTTGGTAGTGAATAATGTTATGCACGTGAATAGTGCTATATAAGCACTCCATAATTAATGCTTTACAAGGGATAGCTAGCTTCAACTACAAACGTCATCTTCTGCCCCAATGGTTTTACCTTTGGGCCCACGTAACTAACTTTATCACCCATCGTTATTCACGCAGGACTTTCACGTGGCCCGCCAACCCGTTTCTCTTTTGCCAAGATCACGGGCGGTCGCTGATATACTATGGGCCGTTGTCGATACTTATGGCACACGTTTAGCAGCTGTGTGCCTACCTACGGAGCCGATCTTAATGGAAGATATGATTCGGCTGTTATCAATGAAGGATAAGAGGGACCCCCGAACAGGTATATAAATTCCACGACCCCATTGAGGGGAGGGATTCAATCTCTACTCTCTCATTTAGATCCCCGACAGCCAATGAGGGGAGGACTCAATCTCTACTCTCTCATTTAGATCCATGTTCTCTAAATCGCTGACTTGAGCGTCGAAGGGTCCCCGTCGGAACCATCGGTCCGGGACTTTTCTTGCAGGTTTTCGACTAAGGAGGCGGTCCCTGTCATTCCTCTGAAGGCCTACGAAGTATTTCTATCGCCTGACGCTTCTCAAAAGTGATTTGGCAGCAATAGATTGGCGTGCCAGGTAGGGGGGCGGTCAGCGATGCTAGTTTGCAGATCCTCATCCCCCTTTATCAAAATGTGGATCATAAAGATGGTGATAACCCTAGATCCAAGAAGCTTTCGTCAGTTATGCTGGGGGTACCTTCAACGGGCTGAGCAACAGAAGGCTAGCTCTTCGTCCCATTATCCCCACTGATGGGGCTAGTTAACCCTCTGGGCAACGAGAGAAGCATGTTCTGCTCGGCCCCGTCCAAGGCGGCCTCTCATCTTGGTCCCATCCAAGTCGGTCTCTACTTCTCGGTGGCCTTAGGAAGTGTGGACCCCACCTCCTCCCAAGCCGGCTTTGATCTCCCCTCCGACTATCTCCAGGCCTCATCCTCTGTCTCGACGGCCTAGTCCACGGCCGGCTCCGAGCCTGCCTCGGCCTCGCACCAGTCCTCCCCAAGCTGCCAGCTCTGGCTCCAGCTACAGCCACGCATGGGTCCTTGGTTTTCCTTCAGCATGAAGCTATACAAGTGGCTTCGGGCTTCCAGTCCTATCCCAGCCTCAACACCAACCCGGCAGCCATCCCAGTAGTCTACGACTCTATGGACAACTCCGTTCCTGCCTCTCCACTGTCCCTGACTCTCGGCTCTATTTTGGGTGTGTCTTGGACTCCCGATGCCGTCCCGGTCCTCTACGGCCGTCTCCCAACTGCCACCCAGCTCCGGTCATCTCCCGGTCTTCCAACTTCACTTCCAGCTCAAAGATTCCAGAATCCTCCCCCTAGCGGAGCTCCCATCCAAGAAACAGAACAAAGCTCTCGACCCTGGTTCTCTCCCAGTTTTCCTCCCAACGTCCTATGCGACTGACTGGGTTCTCAGCCTCGTCCCGGAGCACAAGGTCTGCCTTGATCCTTCTCATCTTCGTCCCGGCCCCCGTTGTCGAGTTGCTGCTCCCAATTCCGGACAATCGCGGGAGGGGGGAGCGATGCGCCAGAGACCGAGAAGAGGAGGGGTTCCGTGAGGCCATGCACGTTTCCAACTGCCCCGCTCGGCACCATTCCTAGGATCCTTGGTGGTTTTCCCAGATTGAGAGAGCTCTCTCTCTCGTTTAACCGGTTCATGGGTGCGATTCCTGATGAGCTCGGAGCTGGTTGCCAGGGTCTGGAGCATCTTGACCTGTTAGCAAATCTTCTAGTCGGTAGCCTTCCTGGTAGCTTGGGGAATTGCAGTGAGCTTCGGTCCCTGGCACCCAGCTGCCACTCTTGGCCTTCTCCCAGCTCTTGGACGTGTGGCTCGGATAGTGATGGAACTCCACCATGCCTCTCTCTCTCTCTCTCTCTCTCTCTCTCTCTCTCTCCCTCCACTCTAATTCACATCACTTTGGAGAGTCTGCCATGTGAGTAAATGGCCATGCATACGGGAGGTGTGCATGGCTGCAGAGAGCGGCGTCCAAGGCTGATGAAGCTAGGCAAAGGGCCCTCCCAGCAACTCCGTCGACCTTTTACTCTGCTGATATCAACTCCAGCAACGTCCTCGAAACTCTTCCAGCCGCTCATCTTCAACGACCGTCAACTGTCATGGCTTTCCTCAACGGCCTCCAAATCTCCCACGATGGTCCCCGGCTTCTCTCCAGCGAGCTCCTCCCTCAATGGCCCGAGTCCAGGCTCCCAACACCGTCCCAGCTCCCGACCTTCTCGGAAGCTCCAAAGTTCCGCCTTCCGTGCGGGGAGGCTCCCAGCCTTCCGGCGCCTTCTTCGTACAAGCTCTCATCGGCCTCGGGAGGCTTCCTTCGCCAGCTCCTGTCGGCCTCAGGAGGCTCCCTCCGCTGCCAGGCTCTCGTTGGACTTGGGAGGTTTCCTTCGCAAGCTCTTGTCGGCCTCGGGAGGCTTCCTTTGCCAGCTCTCGTCGGCCTTGGGAGGCTCCCTCCGCTACTAGGCTCCCGTCGGACTCGGGAGGCCTCCTCCGCTACCGAGCTCCCTTCAACCATGCAGCTTGCTGAGCCCCCCCCCCCTCGGCCGTGCTGCATTCGTATCCGTGCAAGCTTCTAGACTCTCCCTCGACTGTTGACCATGGCTCCATGATTTCATCCAACTCCTAAGCTTCTGCTGGCCACCACCACCTTTTCTCTCTCCGCATGAGACCAGCCTCGGCCTCGGCTCCTCCCACAGCACTCAGCCTTAACTCCAACTCGACTACCGCCTTCTCTCTCCGCATGAAACCAGCCTCGGCCTCGGCTCCTCCCTCAGCCTCGCCCTCAGCTCCCATAGCACTCGGCCTCGAACTCCCCTCGGCCTTAGCACCTAGCGCCAAGCTCGCCTAGCCTCGGCTTTTTCCTTCAACCATGTACAGCCTCGGCCTCTAGCTTCGTCCCGACTTCTAGCTCCTTCCCGGCCACAGACATCTCGTCCCGACCTCCAATGCGAGGGAAGGCCCAAGTAAGGGCAACGACACCTCCACTCCAACTAACTTGATTCCCTGGGGGGCAGGCCACCAGCGGACTGAAGTACCCAAATTAGCAGAGGGAAACAAGGGTGCTACAAGAGCTAAGTACACCACACTTAACAGTATTTCTTTCATTGATACTTGATAATGTCATGCAGGGAAGACCAACTCTACATCAGCATTCAAGATCAATCTCGCATTGGCATCCCAAGGCCAGACTCCAACTTGGCACCTAAAGCCCGATGTACCATGGCACCTAAAGCCCGACTCTAGCTTGGCACCTAAAGCCTGATGTACCATCGGCACTAAAGCCTGACTCCAGCTTGGCACTCAAAGCTCGATGTACCATCGGCACTAAAGCCCGACTCTAGCTCGGCACCTAAAGCCCGATGTACCATCGGCACTAAAGCCCGACTCCAGCTCGGCACTCAAAGCCCGATGTACCATCGGCACCAAAGCCGACTACAGTTCGGCATGCAAAGCCCAATGTACCATCGGTACTAAACCCCGACTTCATCTCGGCACGTAAAGCCCGATGTACCATCGGCACTAAAGCCCGACTCCGATCAGCACTCAAAGATCGATGTACCATCGGCACTCAAGCCCGAGGCCAACTCGGCACCAAAGATCGAAAACTAACTCCAACGTTGGCAACAAAGACCGTCGGCATAGGGGAAAAGGCACCTGACGACTCTCCAACTCTCAGGTCACCCTTCGGGGTTAAAAGAAACCCAATGACTTCAACAACTCTCGAGTCACCACTCGGGCTGGCCACGAAACCCCCAAGGTGGTTTTATTGCAGTCACAGTGGCTCTATCGGCCTCAGCGGCTTCATTCATCTGCCTTCGTGGCCTCATCACAACTTCGGCAGCTTTATCATAGCCTCAACGGCTTCACAGTGGCTCTAACTATGCTTCAATGGCCAATGGCCAATCAAGTAAGACCTTTATCTAAATTATATACCTACAACATATTACTGATCACTTTCAGCCATCAAGAAGCCCCAAGACAACTCATAGTTGGGAGAGGCCAACTCCCCAGCTCACAGTTAATGGGCACCCACTTTCAAATTTTATGACAAGTAGAAGACCCAAAGTAACTCAATTAGAAGAAACCGACTCCCCAACTCACAGTTGATGGGCATCCGCTTCCGGGCTTTGCATAGGGAGATGATTACTGGCTGCTAGTCAAGTGTAACCCACTTACCCTCAAACTTTGCTTAAAGTTTTTTGAGCAGGCAAAAAGCATGGCTCCAAAGAGCGTGAAGACGTCTACACAAGGCAGCAAAAAAAGAAAGAATTTCCCCACTTGGAAGGAATCATAGTTGAAGTTGATAGGAAGGGGCATATGTGAAGGTAAAAAGTCCTACACTCCTTTCATTTAGCTAATATGGGCCACACAAGCTCAGGAGTGTGGGGGCATTTGATGGGGCCAGTTGACCCCATGGGCAATAAAGACAGCAATTTTTGGATGGCATCCTCTCGAGATAGCAATTTTCAGATGATTTTCTAGACGGCCATCCTCGGCATCCTTCTTGAATGGCTTAATTCCTAAACGGCCTCGCTAGTCTACTCGGCTTTCTTTTGAAGGACGCAATGGGCATTTAATTCCATTCACGGCATTGCTTCGAGCTGCAACAAGCGTCTCATCATAATGAAAGAGAACAAAAGGAGAAAAAGGGCCACCTTGCTTGGGTTCTCCCAAGGGGTCGTTAATGTTCGGTGGTCGAGTCAATGGGTTGGAGCATTTAATGATGCAGAAACGGTACTTGAAAAGCAATTAATGGAATGGAGTGTCACACTCATCTCGGCTCCGTCTCGGCGGCCTCATCTAAGTCGGCCTCGACCAATGTGCATCCACTTACTCAAAGCATTTATTGCCTTGTTCTCTCCCGTATTTAAAGCCTTTATGGCCTCAAAGGCCACGCTCCAAGATATTTATTGCCTTATTCTCTCCCATGTATTAAGGCATTTATGGCTGTCTCCCTCGGCCATGAACAGCGGCTTTTTCCTTCGGCCAACAGCTTCGGCTTTTCCTTCCCATAGCCTCGGCCTCGACTTTTTCCCTATGGCCTCGGCCTCAGCCCCTCGGCCTATTCCCCTCGGCAATGAAACGTGAATAGTGCTATGCAAGGATTCCATAATTAATGCTCTACGAGGGACAGCTGGCTTCAACTCTAAACGTCATCTTCTACCCAAATGGCTACCTTGAAGCCCACGTGACTAACTTTATCATCAATCGCTGTTCACGCAGGACTTGCCAACCCGTTTCTCTTTTGCTAAGATCACGGGTGGTCACTGATATACTATGGACCGTTGCTGATACTTATGTCACACGTTTAGCAGTTGTGCGCCTACCTACGGAGCCGATCTTAATGAAAGATATGATTCAGTTGTTATCAATGAAGGGTAAGAGGGACCCCGAACAGGTATATAAAGACCTAAACCCTCAATGAGGGGAGGGACTTAATCTTTACTCTCTCATTTAGATCCCTGTTCTCCAAATCGCTGACTTGAACGTCGGAGGGTTCCCATCGGAACCATCGGTTCGAAACTTTTTTGCAGGTTTCTGGCTGAAGGAGGCAGTGGCCTACGAAGCATTTCTATCGCATGACGTTCCTCAAAAGTGGTTTGGCAGCAACACATTGCATTACAAGGCTCAAGGATATTAGTGGGATAAAAATGATAGCAAAACAATGTTGCCATCTTTACTAGATCCAATGTCATAAATGTTTACTATGACTTAATGATTCATGGCTGGTGTCTCAATGCAACCTTGACAGTAGAAATTATCCAACTCATAACTATGCTCTTGTGTTTTCCTATGTATGGTGCTTTGGTTTTGAGCTCTAATTTTTATTATATAGTTGGTTATAGAAGCCTTACACTCTCCTTACTCTACCTTAAAACTCAATGAATAAATTTTGAAAGATTTTCTCATACATCTTTTTCCTAGAAAATTAAAAAGGGATTGGATCCTCAACATGATCGTTGCTATAAGAAAACATCTTTTATATCGTATGGCAAACAAAAGCTTATATAGTGGCAGTGTTTGATTATCTAAAATGCACACACCATTTTGTTGTTATAAGAAATGTTTTCCAAGATACATATACTTCCTTTGGTAGGATTAAATGCCACCTAAATACCATACTAAGAAAGTATAACATATAATGGAAGCCAAGCTATAAACTAATAACTACAAGTTTATCTTTTGATAATAAATATCATGTACCATTAAGAATCATTCTAATAAAGGCGGTGACAAAGGCAAAACTTGTTCTTGGATGTTCAAGCCATTGAGCATTTGTAATGATTGCATGATATAAGTACAAAAATTTTTAAAAATATATTTAAAAGAGAGAAATAAACAAGGCGATCTTGCAAAATTGGAAATAGATTTAGATAATTTTATGAAAAATAAAATCTACTTAAATAAAAAATATTATTTGATAATTTTAATTTAATTTTTTTTTTGAGAGAGGAGGAAAAAAAAAAATCCTAATGACTTCACTGCCACTCAGGTGTGCATCAGATGGTCACATGGAATACATAAATGCGCAGCATAGCACCTGCCATGAACAGCCTGTTGCCGGCGACTCACAATCACATGAAAAATGGCCCTGCCAAATACTTGACACGTGGAAGAAAATAGACCAACAGTTTTTTAACGGCCGTTATGTAACGCTGCTTTTCCTTTTCCTCATGCGTTGTCTTATTCCCGATGAGAGACCAGTCGAGGGACCTCCAGCACATCAACCGTCCTCGTCTCGCCCTCGCAAATATATTATTTTAAACTTGATGTTCTCGGCTTCGATCGTCTCATCCTTGTGGACATCGGCATCATGATTCATCATACGACGGCATCGTCGCCGCGGGAGCGCCGTAACGATCCGGTGTACCCGACCGAGGCGGACGGCGGAGGATCTATGCTCGCTCTGGCACCGGCAGCGGCGGCGGGGACGGACCTCCGGAGTTCAGACTCGGCCCGCGGCGCCGGATAAATGCCCCACCGGGAGGATCTAGGGCTTCCCGGTGCCGCCCTGGTGGCCCTCCTCCTCGGCCCTCTCCTCGCCCTGCTGCTCCGCAGGCGGTGGAGGCTCGCGGTGGCACGGAGGGAGGAGGTCATGCGCCTTGCGCTCCTGGCCGCGGAGGAGACCGCCTGGGCCGAGGAGGAGGCGGCCCTCACTTACCACCCCATGGCGACTGCAGCTGCCGACGGCGGTGGGCCACGGCCGCCGCAGTGCGCCGTGTGCTATAGCCCCACCACCACGAGGTGCTCTCGATGCAAGGCCGTCAGATACTGGTAAGTGGCTGTGCTATAGCCCCATCGCATTCTCTGTTTTCGGATCGGAATTTCTATGCTAGGTTTCATGGAGAATTTCGTGAAATTTACTCTATTTTTGCTTCATTGATGCGTGAGCTTCGAAACGTTGGTGAAATTAGGGATCCCATTTTGATTTTTGCTTAATTGGGCCGGTGTATCTTGTATAAACCAAAGCTTAGATATATAAAAATTCATCATTTCACGAAAGCTTTCCTACTTGGTGCAAAATACTGTTTTAGGTGTTTGGCTTCTTTCAATTTAATATAATACATATTTGGGTTGGAAGAAAAGAATCATGGGAATAATCAGAGTTCAAGAGTATAGAAAAAGGTAAAATTTGAGCCCAGTAATAAGATGAAGGAATGATTCCAACAAAACAATCACAAGGGTGAGTGTTGGTAGTATTGACTCCTGTACATAACACCATTTATTGTTTTATATTACCCTCTCCATCTGATCTCATCTTCGTTATGGTCACCACCTTCATCATTGTCTTTTCAACTCTTTCGGTACACTAGTGTTATGTTTTCTTCTAGTTGCTGTTTCCAAGTTAAGTTTCATATAATTGATCTTTGTTGCATAAGAACATTCTTATGTGCATAATAAAACCAGTTGGCCCCTATTATTTGCTAACCCTTCCTTTAAAGGAGTCATTTTGTGGTACGTCATACTGACCATCCACACTAAATCTGATGCAATGTGCCCCCTCTGTATGTGAGCTCCACCTTGTGGCCTGATGTCTGTCAGGTAGCTAAATGAATTAACATCTCATCCTGTACACCTGCATGCTTTAAAAGATTAATTGATACTTGTTGATTGTACTTAGTCCGTTAGAACATGTATGTGCTTGGGCATGGAGCCAAGATCCATTCCTTGGGGGTCAAATTATTTCCCATAGTCAAGCAATAATCAATAGTCAGAACATAATATGGTGCTTGCAGTGCTGCATAAATTACAATTTTTCAGAAAATCTTTATCCTTTCACCTATCATCCTAGATAAATTTATAAAAATATTTATGAAGAAATGTTAAGATGTATGTCAAAAATATGAAAAATGAAGAGTGCTAATATTTTGAATCGTCTACTTATGCACGAGTCAATAAAATTAGGCATGCAGATACAACTGATTAATTTTTTATTTCATGATAAAATAAAACATTTTCCAAAGTGGAGAATTGAAGCACATGCTATGCATGTGCCATTTGATAGTTGATTGATTGATTTTTTTAAAACAAATATGTTTGGATGATGAGGACTGGTGAATCAAATCTGTGATGATTTTTTTTTCCTTCCGGTACTAATAAAAATTCCGAAGCTAGCTTTGAGAACAATGGTCTGATGGCAAGAGTGACAATATGGCTGGGTGCCATTAGTTCTAAGAGACAGCTTGGGCATTGACTGTGATAAAGAAGGGGTTATGATGATCAGCATTGGACGATAGAATCATCACAAATTACTAGAAGAGCTCCTTCAAAATCCCTGACATCACCTTTGCTAGTGTGTCCCACTTCTCAGTGAGGTCTTTCCTCAGGATCCTGGTGGAGATGGACCTCCTGTTGATGGTTGCCAAAGATGAGGCCTCTTCCAATAGTGATCATCCTTCTTGATCATAGTCTCACTCCTCTCTCCCTTCCTCTGATGGATTTTTGTTTAAGGAAGAGGTTTGAATTAATATGGATGAACGAGGTAGTGGTGAGGTAGGGCGAAGAAGGGGGTGGAGGAGGCAGCTAGGTTGTGGGGTCGATGATGAAGCGGTGCCCTGGGTGGGGGGGAGAGAGGGCCCCGCAGGAATGGATTTTCTTAGTTATTTTATTATATTCCTGTACTAGTTGTTAGATGGAGCAACTCGAGGTATACAGCTGTCATACTAAAAGGAAAAGTAATTCTCAACTCAAGTTTTTATTCTTTTTATTTTTCTTTTTTATTTTATCTGAGGAAGGTAGTATGAAAGTTTGAATTACAAATATATGATTAATTGATTGATTCCTTTAACATGGTACAAGGAATATAGATCTCATGGTGCAAGATCACAAATTTGATACAACATATTTGTGGTGTCATATCCTAACCACATGCATTTCTTCTACGGTACATATTGCTATATTCTATTAAAGAAAAGGGGAAATGTTGTGTAAGCACACACATTTACCCCAAGTTCATGTTTAGGAAAAGGGGTGGGTGATAAGCCTGCACCCTTTGTGGGTTGTTATTTGCAAGTTGGAAGGAGAGAGAAGATTGCGTGGTTATAGAAGGGCTATGTGAGGTTGATGCATGGTTGAGGTATCTGAAATTGAATAAGATCGACTATAAAACTATTTATCTATTAAGGAGATTGATGGAGAGGTATAGGGAAAAGAAAAAAAAGACCTTCATATGGTCTTTATTGATTTAGAGAAAGTATATGATAGAGTACCTAGAGAAATAATATGGTGAATTTTAGAAAAAAAAAGGAGTTATCATAAGGTACATAGAATTGATAAAAGATATGTATGATAGAGCAATATGTATGATATCTCTCTCACTCATGCACACTCAGACACGTACATTATTCATCCACATTTGTGCAACAATACCCTGTTCATGCTGTAACAAACGTACCATGGGTGGTGCGATGGTGAATTAATCTCGTCTCTCCACTAGATCTGCTTCCGCTCTTCATCCAACGATCAGACAAGTCCAAATAATCCAGACCTCCACCAAAAGACCATGCCATGGCGGCGAAACGGAGAGGGAGGGAAAAAGGTGGCGAAAAAGGAAAGCATAACATATGGCCAACGGATACAATAAACTATAGAGTTTCTGTTTTTCCTTTTTTTTTTTTTTAACGCAAAGGATGCATCACCGGAAGACAAAACAAAAAAAGGAAAGACAGAAGCTCCAAGGCTGTACTGGAACCCATCCAGTTCCAAGAACCGAACAAGGTTCATGCTCCCAGCTGTCAAACTTTTTAAGTGTAGGTATGCTTTTGTTACTACCTTCTATCTTTACGTGCATTAACTTCATGGATATCAAAAACACGCAACGGGGGTGCGAAGTTTCCATCTAAAGCACTCCCTGAGTTAGGAAAGCATGAGCAAGGAAATTATCCCTCTCTCCGACACTCACATTTACTACTTACCTTCCCCATTCCTTTTTCCGGCTTAAAATGATCAGGGCCAGAGGGGATTCTTTTCCCATCACCGGTCCTCTCTGAGTGCAGTGCTAAGTGGTAGTGATAGCTTGTTTTAGCCGAAGAACTAGAAGAGATCAATGGCTGGTGCAGAAGAAGGCGGATTTGGAGATGTAATCGAGGAGAGTGCTTCTTCAGAGCTTGATCTTGGAGATTACGATTTCCCACACCTAGTAAGTGTTTCTTTGATACGTGTTTTGATATATAATTCTTAGAAAAAAATGGCGTCTTTGATTTGTAGAGATTTATTTTTCTTCATCAATTTTCTGGATGATCTGTTGATCTTTGTAGTAGACAAGAGTCGACCTTGCTCTCGGTTGCCTGAGGCAACCCTTCATAGATGATCTTACTGGCGCAAGGCAAGGTGAGAGAAAAATATATAGCTCGCTCTTCGTGTTCTCTGGCTCTCATGGCATATGCAATCGTTTTTAGGGTTGAATTATCCATTAAGGCATGGTTTATGTGCTCTCTTTGGTTTTTTATGGCTGCATGCTTTCTTCTTTCATCAGGATGAATTTTTTTTTCCGGTCTTAAAATATCTTCTTTCTATGTCGGGATTCTTTCGGTGGGAAGAAGATGATGGCAGGTAAAAAACATCAGATTTTAGATCTTGATGATTTTGAGCGATCTGCTGATGATGGTTCTTTTGAGTCCTGATGATGTGTTCTGTGTAACCCCCAGAAGTTAAAGTGATAATGTCTCAAGGAATCATCGAAGTTGTTCTTGATCTTAATATGGTCAAAAGAGGATGTTAGAGAAAATTTCCCTGTTGATTCAAAGACCATTCCTCCAGTCTTGTTTGTTTTACCTCCTTTGAACATCTGAATTGCTGCATTGCCACCGTTATTTTCTCAAAAAAAAAAAAAAAAAAGAACATCTGAGCTTGTTGATTCAAAGAACTAAGCAGTAATCCGTTTGGAATGAGAATATATATTGCCAAAGGTGTTTATGAGTGCACCTAGCGTTTGCTGCTTGTGGAAATAGCCATATTGTAGGTGATAACTTGATAGCCGGTTTATTGCATTGCTATGATATGATTTATTTTCAGGGACTCGTTTGATCAAAACTCAAGATTAGCGGCAAGGCAAAAAGGGGAAAAAAAAGAACAAATATATGTTGCCAGATGATATCGATCCAACTATATATATGAACTTACGGTTGCTAGTGGAGACGACTGAATTTTATCTGACTTTGCTCATCTTCTGCTTTATTGTGATTATTGTTTGTTACTGTTTTGCAAATTAATCTTCTCTTTCTTTCCCAGTAGAGAAAACATAGTTGTTCTTTTCAATGTGTTCTCAAGCGTCTCGTGTAGATCCAAAGCTAAAGTTTTGTCCGAGTGCTAAGTATGGACCTCTCACATTGCTTTCTGGTGTGCTGCATTTTCTTTTTAGATACTAATTTTTAGTGTTGCTCGTTCATGACACCTATCCATACAGGATTACACTGCTGTGCATCTGTAACTGTTTTGAAAATTAATCTGGTTGTTCTTTCTCAAGAAAACAAGACTTTACTCTTCTCAACGTGTTCTCAAGGGTCTCATGTAGATCCAAAGCTAAAGTTCTGACCAAGTGCTGAGTATGGTACCTCTGATCACATTGCTTTCTAGATCTGGTCTAATGCATTTTCTTTTTAGATCCCAATTTTTAGTGTAGCTCGTTCATGACACCTATCCATACAAGATTACACTGCTGTGCATCTGTAACTGCTTTGCAAATTAATCTGGTTGTTCTTTTTAAAGATAACATGGCTGTTTTTCTTTTCAGTATGTTCTCAAGGGTCTCATAGATCCAAAGCTTGAGTTTTATCCAACTGCTAAGTATGGAACCTCTCACATTGCTTTCTGGTGTATTGTATTTTCTTTTTGGATGCCAATTTTTTTGTGTAGCTCTTTTATGACACCTATCCGTGCAAGATTACACTTACTGCACGTTTTAGCTATAGACTTTATGTAGAAACTAGATCCAGCAGAAAAAATGCCATAGCCGGCATGATTGATAGCCAAGTACAGAATTCTGCATGGATTTAGCTAAAACATGCATATTGTTCAATCTGCTTGTCGGAATCCATTGGAACCCTCCAAGAAAACTTTAGCTTTGGATTCTGCATGGCTTTCGTTAATGATTCTGCATGGCTCCTCGGCCATGGACCTGGGGTCCCCTCGGCCTTGATCCTTGAGCCGCCTGATACCACCATGCGGTCCCCCAATCATCCGCAGCTGCCATGTGGCCCACTAACCATCTACAACTGCGCGTGGCCATTGCTCGTAATGGTGCATGCCTGATATGACTAGGCCCACCTACCAATTACGGGGCCGCGCTTGACAAGTGGTTCGTGGAGCAAAACACCTCTGATATGCCCAGTGTCGGTTGCGACTTGTCCATGTCAGCCTAGCACCTGTCCGCTATCGGACAGTGATACATCGGGATTAGTTACCTTCTAAAAACGAAAAAGGGGATCTTCGAACAGGTATAAAAACCTACATTTACAATGAGAAAGGAATCTGAACTCAAGCTTTCTAACTCTTTCTACCTGTTCTTTTCTTCACTGTTCCCGAGTCGCTTACTTAAGCATCGTAGAGTCCCCACAGGTGTGACCGATCTTCGAAGACTTTTTTGCAGAAGCTTCTTCGAAGAGGAGGATCTTTATCTCTCGGCATTGGAGGAGTATGACTTGGCGGCAACAATTAACTTTCAAACTTGGCAAACAAAAATAAAATTGCAGCGATTTTAATGAGGACAAATTCGATCCTTAGTTCGGCTCAACATATAAATTGACCGAACCCGAGATCTGGGTGAGTCGGGTCGATGACTTTCACGTGCATTGCACGTGCCCGTATAAGTACGCCGTCATGGGTTTTCAGTTTCAGAGTGCGGCGCGGCGAGGCGAGGCAAGATGAACGCGAGTCCGGGCGAGGCGAGGCAAAGGTGAGAATTAGGGTATCTCTTGTTTGTTATCTCTTGAGTCTTCGATTTGATTGTTAAGTTTAGTGGTTTGATGATGTCTGGTTATTTGATCCCTTAGACCTGTTCCCAATTTTTATTTTCTTTGGGTTTTTGAGAAGATCACTATATCTACCACTGTTGTGGACGCTCTCTGTGTTAGATCTCAACCAATCGCTCATAAATCTAACATGGGCCATCCTCTTTAATTTGAGTAACATCGATCCATGTCTAAATTACCACAAAAAGGAAATGTTGCTGCTGAAATTGTCCTTCGGCTCAGGCGCGATCGGGCTGTAGCGTGGCTCCCTCCTGGGCGGACCTGTAAGACAGTCCTCATGCGAGAGGCATTGAGGGTGGCCCTCTGCGGAAGACCCTCCGATGCTTAAGTCAGTGGAGACCAGCAATCAACAAATATGGAAAGAAGGATCCTGAGGAAGAGTTCCTTCGAGCTCTCATGGGAGCTTTTATGGCGGAGTGTGAGAACTATGAATGAAAAATGGGCGTAGAATAGCCGTACCTGAGAGGCTTGAGGGTAGTAGTATTTATAGGCGGTCACCTGACTTCTTGGACATGCTCTGGATGAGGTCTGAAAGTTGTTGGGATTCGAAACGGATTCGAATCAGGTTGTTACAGGTCGGTAGGATATGTATCTGGTTAGTTAGAGGATCGACGGCTGGGAGGCGGGGAGAGCTGGCCGATGGTTCGAGACTCAGTGGCTGCGTGGTCCCTAGGCCACTATTGTAGGTCTTAGGCCACGTCTTGGCATGATTCTTGTTTAGAATCTTATTCTGTTACAGTGAATTTGAACTCTCCCGTGCCAGATTCCGCAGAGGTCTGAAGTAGCTCGGATCGGATGGTCGAGAATGGTCTGGCCTTGATGGCAGAAGCATAAGAATAGCTCGGGTTGCCGAGGCATAAGGTTGGCCGAACCTGCCGAAGTATAATGTGGTCGGCCGAGTCAGACTTCTGTGAAGTATGGAGTCAAGAACTCCACTTCATGAGCCATCCTTCCCGCGCAAAAGGTGGGCTAACGTGGCAGCCATAAATGCCTTAATAATGGAAGGAAATAAGGCATTAAATGCCTTAAAGTAGGTGGATGCACATGGCCTTTATGAGGCCATAATTGCGTTGGTGCGAAGGACATAGCGCGGTTATGGAAACCGAGCTAGAGTGCCGAGGTATATTGGCCGAGGCATGTTGGTCGAACTATGCTGAAGCTGGCTGAAGCTGGCCGAGCTATGATGGCCGAGCTATGCTGAAGCTGGCTGAGCTGGCCGAGCTATGATGGCCGAGCTATGCTGAAGCTGGCCGAGGCTGAGGCTGGCCGAGTTATGATGGTCGAGCTATGTTGGCCGAGCTATGCTGAAGCTGGCTGAGGCTAAGGTTGGCCGAGCTATATTGGCCGAGCTATGCTCAAGCTGGCTGATGCTGAGGCTGGCCGAGCTATGATAGCCGAGCTATGTTGGCCGAGCTATGCTGAAGCTGGCTGAGGCTTGAGGCTGACTGAGCTATGTTGGCCGAGCTATGCTAAAGCTGGCTGAGGCTGAGGCTGGCCGAGCTATGATGGCCGAGCTATGTTGGAGTTGGCTTGAATGAGAGCGCCAAGGCATGGCTCGGCCTAAATGAAGCGGGGCTTGAGTGCCGAGGCATGCTTTCTCCTTTCTTTTTATTCCATTAAATGTTGGCCAAGTCATTATGACGTTTCTGCACCATTAAATGCTCCAGCCTATTACTTGACTGCCGGATATTAATGAGGGGGCCCTTGGGAGAACCCACGCACATGACGTGGCCCTTTTTTCTCTTGTTCTATTTCTTCATTATGACGAGATGCTCGTTGTTAGAATGTTACGCCAGCAGGCCAGCTAGCAAACAGGGCATTTGGATTGGGCGCGACCTTATCGCCAATGTGAGCGATCAATAATATAATGATGATTTTACCCCTCAACACATGCTCCCCACTCCCTAGTTCGAAGTGTAACTTCGGATATAGGGAGTAGAATTCTGGAGCAATCTTATTTCGGGAACATGTCATTTGATCCTCTGTAGAGGAAGTGTTTATCTCTGTGTAGGTTAGAGAAAGGCCTGGACGGCCCTCTTGCTGAAGTAAAATAAGGCGCTTTAGTTGCGCTAGAGTGTCCGAGAGATTATCCGGCTAGGACGAAGCTTTAGTGCTGTATCACTCGGATTGGCCGAGGCTTTTGATAGTAAAAGATGCACTCCGGCTCTGGCCGAGGCTTTTCATAGTAAGAGATGCACTCCGGCTCTGAAAATTTATTACTCGGTCGTTGCCGAGCCTTCAAAAATATATTACTCGGTTGTTGTCGAGGTACGGAGATCGTTACTCGGTTGTAGCCGAGCCTTCAAGATTATATTTTACTTGGCGCTGCCAAGGTACGGAGACTGTTACTCGATTGTAGCTGAGCCTTCAAGATTATATTTTACTTGGTGCTGCCAAGGTACGGAGATCGTTACTCGGTTGTAGCCGAGTCTTCAAGATTATATTTTACTTGGCGCTACCAAGGTATGGAGATCGTTACTCGGTTTTAGCCGTGCCTTCAAGATTATATTTTACTTGGCGCTGCCAAGGTACGGAGATCGTTACTCGGTTGTAGCCAAGCCTTCAAGATTATATTTTACTTGGTGCTGCCAAGGTACGGAGATCGTTACTCGATTGTAGCCGAGCCTTCAAGATTATATTTTACTTGGCGCTGCCAAGGTACGGAGACCGTTACTCAGTTGTAGCCAAGCCTTCAAGATTATATTTTACTTGGCGCTGCCAAGGTACGGAGATCGTTACTCGATTTAGCCGAGGCTTTAAAATAATAAATTACTCGGTGTTGCCGAGCCTTCAAATAATAAATTACTTGTGTTGCCGAGCCTTCCCAAGATGCTACTCGGTTGTAACCGAGGCTTCCAAATAATAAATTACTCGGTGTTTCCAAGCCTTCAAATAATAAATTACTCGGTATTGCCGAGCCTTCCCAAGATGCTACTCGGTTGTAACCGAGGCTTCCAAATATTAATTTACTCGGTATTGCCGAGCCTTCAAATAATAAATTACTCGGTGTTGCCGAGCCTTCAATATTATATTTATTGCTCGGTTGTTGAGTCTTCAGAAATTTATTACTCGGTTGTTGCCGAGCTTTCAAGAAATTTGCTACTCGATTGTTGCCGAGCCTTCAAGAAATTTATTACTTAGTTGTTGCCGAGCCTTCAAGAAATTCAAGAAATTTATTACTTCGTTGTTGCCGAGTCTTTAGGAAATTTATTACTCGGTTGTTGCCGAGCCTTCATGATTATATTTTACTTGGCGCTGCCAAGGTACGGAGACCGTTTCTCGGTTGTAGCCGCGGTTGTAGCCGAGGCTTCAAAATAGTAAATTACTCGGTGTTGCCGAGCCTTCAAATAATAAATTACTCGGTGTTGCCGAGCTTCATGCTACTCGGTTGTAACCGAGGCTTCCAAATAATAAATTACTCGGTATTGCCGAGCCTTCAAATAATAAATTACTCGGTGTTGCCGAGCCTTCCCAAGATGCTACTCGGTTGAAATAATAAATTTCAACAGATTTGTTACTCGGTTGTTGCCGAGCCTTCAAGAAATTTATTACTCGGTTGTTGCCGAGTCTTTAAGAAATTTGTTACTCGGTTGTTGTCTAGCCTTCAAGAAATTCAAGAAATTTATTACTCGATTGTTGCCAAGGCTCTGAAATTTATTACTCGGTTGTTGCCGAGTCTTTAGGAAATTTATTACTCGGTTGTTGTCGAGCCTTCAGAAATATATTACTCGGTTGTTGCCGAGTCTTCAGGAAATTTATTATTCGGTTGTTGCCGAGCCTTCAATATTATATTTTACTTGGCACTGCCAAGGTACGGAGATCGTTACTCGGTTGTAGCCGAGCCTTCAAGATTATATTTTACTTGGCGCTGCTAAGGTACGGAGATCGTTACTCGGTTGTAGTCGAGTCTTGAAGATTATATTTTACTTAGCGCTGCCAAGGTACGGAGATCGCTCGGCCCGGCCGAGGATTTATATGACCTGCTTCTCATTGTAACTTTCAAAGAGAGTTATAAAAATTTCGCAAGCCTTTTAAAAATTAAATTTAATTCAATTAATAAAAATGGGTCTATAAAGAGTGTACTTTTATGGATGAATTTATTACTCGGTTGTTGCTGAGCCTTCAGAAATATATCACTGGTCTTTGGCTGAGGTTCTGAAAATTTATTACTCGGTTGTTGCCGAGCCTTTAGAAATATTTTACTCGATTGTTGCTGAGTCTTCAGGAAATTTATTACTCGGTTGTTGCCGAGCCTCAATATTATATTTTACTTGGCGCTGCCAAGGTACGGAGATCGTTACTCGGTTGTAGCCGAGCCTTCAAGATTATATTTTACTTGGCGCTGCCAAAGTACGAAGATTGTTACTCGGTTGTAGCCGAGCCTTCAAGATTATATTTTACTTGGCGCTGCCAAGGTATGGAGATCGCTTGGCCCGGTCGAGGATTTATATGACCTGCTTCTCATTGTAACTTTCAAGGAGAGTTATAAAAATTTCACAGGCCTTTTAAAAACTGAATTTAATTCAATGAATAAAAATGGGTGTAGAAAGAGCGTACTTTTATGGATGAATTTATTACTCGGTTGTTGCCGAGCCTTCAGAAATATATCACTAGGTCTTTGGCCGAGGCTCTGAAAATTTATTACTCGGTTGTTGTCGAGCCTTTAGAAATATATTACTCGGTTGTTGCCGAGCCTTTCCAAGATGCTATTCGGCTGTAACCGAGGCTTCAAAATATGTCACTTGGTTGTAACCGAGGCTTCCAAATAATAAATTTCTCGGTGTTGCCGAGCCTTCAAATAATGAATTATTCGGTGTTGCCGAGCCTTCAAGATTAATAACAAACTTCCTCCGGCTTTTAGCCGAGGGTTCTGATATGTCACTCGGTCTTGGCCGAGGTTTCAGATAAATAGGAGATGCATTCCGGCTCTGGCCGGGGCTTCGATAATAAGAGATGCACTCCGGCTCTGGCCGGGGCTTACGCACTTCGGCTCTGGCCGGTGCTTCCGGTAATAAGAGATGCACTCCGGCTCTGGCCGGGGCTTATGCACTTCGGCTCTGGCTGAGGCTTCCGGTAATAAGAGATGCACTCTGGCTCTGGCCGGGGCTTCCGATAATAAGAGATGCACTCCGGCTTTGGCCGGGGCTTATGCACTTCGGCTCTGGCCGGGGCTTCCGGTAATAAGAGATGCACTCCGGCTCTGGCCGGGGCTTCCGATAATAAGAGATGCACTCCGGCACTGGCCGGGGCTTATGATAATAAGAGATGCACTTCGGCTTTGACCAGGGCTCGGAGATCAGGGACTCAGCCTAGCCGAGGTTCGGAGATAAAGGCTCGGCCCTGCCAAGGTTCGTAGATTAAGGCTCGGATAAGGACTCGGCCCTGCCGAGGTACGGAGATCAGAACTCGGCCCAGCCGAGGTTCGGAGATTTCCTGGTTAAGGAGATAGCTCGGTCGTGCCGAGAGTTAGCAAGTGGCATCCGTTTTTTCATTATGATTTTTTGGAGAAGTGATTGTGGTGATCATGCCATAAATCATAAAAGCAATATGCCAACAAAATTAACGAGGCAGGCCCGTAGAAGGCGTACCCTACTGATGATATATGCGGAGGTTATCTGAATTCCATGTCTGAGGAATGGATTTCCCGTTCAGATCCTGGAGCTTGTAGGTGCCAGGTCCGATGACTTCCGTCACTTGATAGGGGCCTTCCCAGTTCGGAGCCAGCTTTCCTTGCTCCAGCGGTTTGGAGACGGATGCTCTCCGGAGGACAAGATCACTGGACGAGAAAGATTTCTCTTTGACTCTGGAGGCATGATAGCACCCGCGAAGAGGGAAGTCTATCTTCACAGGGATGATAGCTTCCGCACCGAAGGCCATTCGGAACGGGTCCCGCCTGTGGGAACTCTCTGGGTGGTGCGGTAGGCCCACTGGCTGAGGCTGAAGCTGGCCGTCGGACTTCTGTGAAGCATGGAGTTAAGAACTCCTTGTCTTGGCTTTATGATACCATCCTTCCTCACGCAAAAGGTGCCAAGGGGGCAACGTGGCAGCCATAAATGCCTTAATGATGGAAGGAGATAAGGCATTAAATGCCTTAAAGCAGGTAGATGCACATGGCCTTTATGAGGCCATAAATGCCTTGGTGCGCATAGCGCGGCTATGGAAGTCGATCTGTTGTGCCGAGGCAGGGAGAAGGCGGAGACGGCGTCGAGTCGTGGCGAGAGGACACTGGAGAGAGGGATCGGGCCCGCCGAGATCTGGGGAGATCCTTGTCGCAGCCCCCTTGCGGGACTGGTCTGGCCTCCTTAGGTCGATGGGGGGTCTGCGACTCCATGCATACCAAAAGAAGAAGTGGCTAGAGAAAGAGGAGCTGCGGCCTCTTCGGGGAGGCATGGAGCAGGGGCAGCTATAACTGGATGGGGAGCTGTAAGGCGCTCCTGAACCAGATGGGTCAGGGCCTGGACCTGTTGGACCAGTGTGGCGAACTGGTCCTGGGTCACTGGGATAGCTGGTGGCGACGGAGTCTCAGCTAGTGGCGGCGGCGGCGGCGCCACGCTGCTCACCGGATCAGGTCTCTAGGAGGCGACCTGGTCCTGGGCTTCAGAAGTTGCCCTTCTCCGATTAGCCATTGAAGAGGTTCTCTTCCAGATCGAGATCCTTATTTCCTTTCTTCAAGTTTAATGGGACTTGAGGCCCTTCCTCTAGCGCCAATATGTTGCTGCTGAAATCTGTCCTCCGGCTCGGGTGCGATTGGGCTGCAGCATGGGCTCCCTCCTGGGTGGACCTGCAAGACAGTCCTCACGCGAGAGGCGCTGGGGGTGGCCCTCTGCGGAAGACCCTCCGATGCTCAAGTTAGTGGAGATCAGCAATCAACAAATATGAGGAGAAGGATCCCTGAGGAAGAGTTCCTCCGAGCTCTCGTGGGAGCTTTTACGGCGGAGTGTGAGAACTGTGAATAAAAAATGGGCGTAGAATAGCCGTACCTAAGAGCTTGAGGATGGTAGTATTTATAGGCGGTCACCTGACTTCTTGGACGTGCTTTGGATGAGGTCTGAAAGTTGTTGGGATTCGAAACGGATTCGAATCAGGTTGTTACAGGGCTGGTAGGATCCGTATCTAGTTAGTTAGAGGATCGACGGCTGGGAGGCGGGGAGAGCTGGCCGATGGCTCGAGACTCAGTGGCTGCGTGGTCCCTAGGCCACTATTGTAGGTCCTAGGCCACATCTTGGCATGATTCCTTGTTTGGAATCTTATTCTGTTACAGTGAATTTAAACTCTCCCGTGCCAGATTCCGCAGAGGTCTGAAGTAGCTCGGATCGGATGGCCGAGGAATGGTCTGGCCTTGATGGCAGAGGTATAAGAATAGCTCGGGTTGCCGAGGCATAAGGTTGGCCGAACCTGCCGAAGTATAATGTGGTCAGCCGAGTCGGACTTCTGTGAAGCATGGAGTCAAGAACTCCGCTTCATGACGCCATCCTTCTCAAAAGGTGCCAAGGGGGGCCAACGTGGCAGCCATAAATGCCTTAATGATGGAAGAAATAAGGCATTAAATGCCTTAAAGCAGGTGGATGCACATGGCCTTTATGAGGCCATAATTGCGTTGGTGCGAAGGACATAGCGCGGTTGTGGAAACCGAGCTAGAGTGCCGAGTATATTGGCCGAGGCATGTTGGTCGAACTATGTTGAAGCTGGCTGATGCTGAGGCTGGCCGAGTTATGATGACCGAGCTATGTTGGCCGAGCTATGCTGAAGCTGGCTGAGGTTGAGGCTGGCCGAGCTATGATGGGAGAGCTATGTTGGCCGAGCTATGCTGAAGCTGGCCGAGGCTGAGGCTGACCGAGCTATGTTGGCCGAGCTATGCTGAAGCTGGCTGAGGCTGATGCTGGCGAGCTATATTGGTTGAGCTATGCTGAAGCTGGCTGATGCTGAGGCTGGCCGAGCTATGATGGCCGAGCTATGTTGGCCGAGCTATGCTGAAGCTGGCTGAGGCTTGAGGCTGACCGAGCTATGTTGGCCGAGCTATGCTGAAGCTGGCTGAGGCTGAGGCTGGCCGAGCTATGATAGCCGAGCTATGTTGGAGTTGGCTTGAATGAGAGCACCAAGGCATGGCTCGGCCTAAATGAAGCGGGGCTTGAGTGCCGAGGCATGCTTTCTCTTTTCTTTGTATTCCATTAAATGCTGGCCAAGTCATTATGACCGTTTCTGCACCATTAAATGCTTCAGCCTATTGACTTGACTGCCGAATATTAATGAGGGGGCCCTTGGGAGAACCCATGCACATGACGTTGCCCTTTTTCCTCTTGTTCTCTTTGTTCATTATGACGAGATGCTCGTTGCTAGAATGTTGCGCCAGAAAGCCAGCTGGCAAATAGGGCATTTGGATTGGGCGCGACCTCATCGCCAATGTGAGCGATCAATAATGTAATGACGATTTTACTCCTCAACAGGAAAAATATCCTCTCATCTGTTTTCTTTCATGTATTGGTAGAAGAAAGAGCAATTTCGTATATTAAATTGAAATATTTTTTTGCTCTGGCTTGAATATTGTAAAATTTCTTTTTATATTATACATATGGAAAAACTGAATTTTGAGTTAGCATATAATAACGTGGATTGGGAAGTTGGATGACGAGTATTATAAAGACAGTGTTTCGTGTTTTTTAATTTTACATGGCATAACAATGCAATGGGTTCGGCAGTATTTGACATTTATACGGAATGAGAACTCCAAGCCCCATCTTGATTTTGATATCATAATCTTTCAGATGAGCATTTACCATCCACTAACTTTCATCAGTTTCAGGCAAGATATATGATGCGCAGGATAGCTGTGCTTTTGTAGCGTATTGGGGCATTCGAACTTCCCTGAAGGATTTTTCCGGTGGAAGAATATCCTCCCAACAGATAGTGGTGAAGTGGTTTAAATCTTGAGCGAATAAAACTATTAATTTCCAGTTATTATCTATTATTTGCTGTTACCCCAGTTGCCAATTGAATACTGGATGGAGGAAGTGCCGTCGTCCATCGTTGCGGTTGCTGGTGATTATATGTTCTCCGATGCTTTTACTAGAGAAAGGATTCGGGGAGGGTTCGCGAAAGTGTGTACTCGGGTGGATTTGAGTAAGCCCCTGAGGCCGGGTGCCCGTGTTCGTGGAAGCAGGGAACCATTCTGGCAGCAGTTCTCCTACGAAAACCTTGAAGGGATCTGCTGCTCGTGCGGTACCCTGCATCTTGGTGGGAGCTGTGGGGCGCCTCTTGATCCCTCGTCTTCCTCTGCCCCCCCCCCCGAGTGGATCTGGCTTTGGGCCATGGATGTCGTCCATGAGGCATCGAAATCTTCTCCAGCCTCTCAGCCTTCTCTCAGCAAGCAGAAGCCTGGAACGAGTTCTACTGCACCTCCATCCTCTGCTTCTCGGACGGGTGGATCTCTCCGAAGAAGGTCATTAGGAGGTCGGGAGGCAGGGAGTCTATTCCCCCTTCGGACATACAGCCTAGTCGGGGGATTGAAGCTGCTGATGGTCTCAGGTCCTCAGCGTGCCGGTTGTTCCCTGGCGTGCCGGTTAGCAAGGGACTGCAGCTTCAAGTCAGTGAGTCTGAAATTCAGAATTCTGAAGGGAAAAGGGCTGGTATTCCAATTAAGTTGGCTGCTAACCCATTTTCTTGCCTGGAGTCAGCTTCCTCTGATGGTAATGGTCCTGGCCTCCTGTTGTCCCATGTAGGGGGAAAATCAGGCCCTGCTAAGCGGGCCCGGCCCGTTGAGCCTCTAACACAGCGACTACCTTCTAAGCCTAATTTATCCAAAGGCAAAGGACTTCTGAGGGGTAAGGCTGGGGAGAAAGCTATCTTCACTTTCTCTGCTTCTTCAGTTACCCCCCAGGGTTTAGGTGTTACCCCTGGGCCGGGGTCCAAGAAGTCCCGTTGCAAGGAGGGGACTACTTTGGGCAGTTTGGTAGAGTCCTCCTTACCTCCTTCGACGGCTGTGATAGATCATGATTCTGCGGTCTCCCTTCTTAAGAATGCTATTCAGTAAGAGGATTCAGATATGGCTATGGAATTGGCACGGCAAGAGTGCCAGGAAGCAGGGGGATGCAGTGCTCCGGAGCTTGTTGGCTCCCACGCTACTACTGACTCTATTGTTCTGGAGATGTCTGGGGATATGGATGATGCCCCCTGCTCTTCCTTCTGAATGAAGCTTCTTTTTTGGAATGTGCGAGGTGCCCAGAAACCCTCGTTTCGTTCCTCATTCGGAAGGCTTCTACAGCTTCATGACTTTGATATTTGTGTTCTGTTGGAGACCCGACTGTCTGGGGATAGCCTGGCTCGTCTTCGGATACAGCTTTCCAGATTATGGGTTTCTTATTCCATTGAGTCGGTTGGCCTCTCTGGTGGTATTCTGGTTCTTTGGAAAAATAATAACATCAGGGTTGATGCCTTCCACGGATGTGGTCAACAGGTGTCCCTGGTTATATCTGAGGGTTCCTCGGCCCCCTGGCTTCTTTCGGGTGTTTATGCCAGTACCGACTTTAGACTGCGACGTGAGCTCTGGGTGGAGCTTCACTCTCTTCTTGCTCAGGGTTTACCTTCCCTCCTTGCTGGTGACTTCAACTGCATTGTTGGGGCTGATGAAAAAAGAGGGGTCGGCAGTTCGTTGGATCACCAGATGTTGTTGAGTTTAGATCCTTTAGATCCTATGCTGGGCTCTTGGATCTGGGGTTTTCTGGATCCCTTTTCACCTGGTGTAATAATCGCCAAGGCTCTGCTCGTGTGTGGGAAAGACTGGATAAGGCCATGGCGTCTCCTTCCTGGCTCCAGCTTTTTCCTTCTGCTACCGTTACTCATCTGTCCAGAATTGGCTCCGACCATTGTCCTATTCTTGTTTCTACTGATAACACTATTCATCAGAGCAGGATGTTTAGATTTGAGAAATTTTGGACCTTTTATTCTTCTGCTAGGTCAATCATCTCTCAGGTTTGGCGATTACCTATTAGAGGGAGTGCTACCTATCGTCTGTGTCTTGGCGCTGATTCTTGCTGGTCGTAGACTCTCTAGATGGAACAGAAGAGAGGTGGGGGATATTGTTCGGCAAGTTGAGCAGACTGAGTCTACCATCTCCACTTTGCAGTCGAAAAAGGATCAGGAGGGGTCCTTAATCAGTCTGACCTTTCGACTCTCAGGTCCTGTTTGGCTGAGCACCATTCTCTTTTGTTGCAGCAGGAGACTTTTTGGAGACAAAGGTCCCGAATCCAGTGGGTTAGGGAGGGGGATCGCAACACTAGATTCTTTCATCAGGCCACTTTGAAGCGCCGTGCGATGAACCGCATTAGGCGTTTAGTTGATAATGAGGGGGAGATTCAGGAGGATGTTCAGGTTATCAGGACCTTGTTATATCAGTTTTTTCAGTCTAGATGGACGGAGCATTCTGGAGTGGGTTTCCCTGTGTTTCCTGTTCTGGCCCGTTTAGGGTCACCACTGCTGAAAATGCTCTACTCACCATGCCAATTTCGGCGGACGATATTCAGCGGGCTGTTTGGGATCTTGGTGCCGACAAAGCCCCTGGTCCTGATGGGTTTCCTCCTTTGTTCTTCCGCTTCTATTTGGATATAGTGGGTCAGGAGGTTGTGTAGGCCATTCAGCTGGTATTTCTTTCTCACTCTGTCCCCTCTGATTGGAATAGGACCCTTATCACCTTGGTGCCCAAACGCCCTGATGCCTCCTCTCCTCAGCATTACCGGCCTATCAGTCTGTGTTCCACCTTGTACAAGGTGTGTGCTCGCATTTTGGTCTCCCGTTTGTCTCCGGTGATCCCTCGCCTCATATCCCCTGAGCAGGGCGCTTTTATTAGGGGACGAAGCATTACTGATAATGCCCTTCTAGCATAGGAATTCATGCATGACCTTCAGCGTGCTTCTCGGCGTCATAGCCTCATGGCTGTTAAGCTTGATATGGAGAGAGCTTATGATAGAATGAGCTGGGATTTTCTGAGATATACGCTAGCCGAGTTTGGGTTTGATGATTGCTTTGTTGACTGGATTATGGCATGTATTCTTCGGCCATCTTCTCTCTCATCATTAATGGGGGTCAGACGGAGTATTTTCACTCTGAGGTCGGTTTGCGGCAGGGATGCCCTCTGTCCCCTTTTCTCTTTATCCTTTCTGCTGATGCTTTGTCCAGGGCTCTTATTCAGGCTCAGATGGATTTGTCTCTTGCCCCATACTCTGCGAGTCCAAGTGGGCCGACTCTCTCCCATCTTCTGTTCGCTGATGACTGCATCCTTTTGGGAAAGGCTACTATTCGTAATGCATCCATATTTGCGGCCATAGTGCAGACCTATTATCGGGCTTCTGGTCAGAAAGTTAACTTAAGTAAATCTCTGATATGTTTTAGTCCTAAGATGGCAGCTGCTGTTAGGGAATCTATCTTGCATATCATGGGTATTACTTCTCAGGCTGATCGGCTATCCTACTTGGGGATCCCAATCACTGGTAGAAGGCCTCGTCGTTCTGACTTCAGTGTTCTTGAGAGGAGGGTCTGCGAACGCTTAGATGGTTGGCAGGTCTCTGGGTTATCTATGATGGCTCGGATCGCTTTTGCGTTCAGTTCTCTCTTCTCTTTCGCTCTATCTGTTATCTAATGCGGCCATCCCTGTGACGTGCCTGAGGAAGATAGAGCGTTATTTTCGGAATTTTCTCTGGGCCTCGAGCCAGGACGGTCATGGAGTCCATCTTCTTGCCTGGGATATCATTTGCTTGCCAATTGCTCAAGGGGGACTTGGTATCCAATCTCTCGTTGCTAGGAGGGAGGCTCTTATTGCTAGGCATGCCTCGCGATTCTTGCTTGATCCGCGTTGTTTGTGGAGCGCCTTTATGCATGGTAAATATGGAGATTGGAATCACTTTATCCTTCTCAATCTTCTCGTGGGCACTCCTCTTCTGGAAAGAGGTATGTCGGCATGCTTCGATTGTTCTGGACCGCACCTCTTGGATGATTGGTGATGGTACTTTAGTCGATGTCCTTCAGGACACTTGGATTGCGGACCAGGCTCTTTCTCGGTGGCCAACCTTTGTGACCATAGATATCCCTAATGGTATGAGAGTTTGTGATCTTCTCTCCCCTGACCACACTGTCTGGAACCATTCTTTGGCTTCTACTTTCTTCGGGGGAGAGCTTTATCACCGTATTACTTCTATTCCTCTCATTTCGAGTCATGCTACTGATATAAGGGTTTGGCGGAGATCTTGCTTATCTCGGGCTCCTATCGGGGATCTCCTGCATATCTATAGGCCTCCGCCCTTGCAAGTTATGGACTCGGCTTGGATTTGGCATCTTCCCATTCATCCTAGGGTTTGTCTTTTTATATGGAAGCTGGCTTGGAATGTGCTTCCTACCTGTTCTTTGCTCTCTGGGAGAGGGATGCGTATCATGCCTATTTGCCCGGTGTGTAGCCTTGAGGAGGAAACTGTGGATCATGCTATCTTCTCATGCCCCAGAGCGAGACAGATCTGGCAAAGGTTAGGTGCGTGGCCTTGGCTGCAGGATTTGGACTCCCATCGTTTATCCTTCTTGAGGCTGCTCAGACAGGTTAAAGGGAGAGGGAATCATCAGGTGGGTCCGACGTTGGCTTATGTTGCTCACCAGATCTGGTTATCCCGTAACCAGTTCGTGTTCTCGGACGTGCTCACTCCTACTTATCGGGTTGTCAGGACGGCTGTCTCCTTATCTGCTGAGTACACTCTACATCAGAGGACTATTGGTGTTGATAGCCCTGGCCTCTGAGACTCCCATGCTGCTTCTGCAGCGCATCGACACACGGTCTTTATCTTTTGGGAGCCCCCACCTTCAGGGTTTGTCAAAATCAATTTTGTTGGGAGTGTTCGTGGGAGATGTGCGGGATCTGCTATTATGATTCGGGGGCCGGAGGGGTCGTTGCTTGCGGCTGGCGGCTTTGGGACTCTAGATTCTTCTGTTTTCCTTGCTGAGCTATATGCGGCTTGGGCCGTACTTCTCATGCCCTTCGGAGCCTGGGTGCTCGGAGGCTTATTATAGAGGGAGACTCAGCTACGGTTATTAGTTGGATCCGTCAGGAGTCCAATGTCCACATGCCGACTATTCCTTTGATCAGCACATCCGTTATCTCCTTCAGGGAGCTACCAGCGTCCAGATTCGACATATCTACAGGGAGGTAACTCTGCGGCTGATTGGATTGCCGCCAGGGTGGCCTATCATTCAGGGTTCTGGAGTTGGATACTCGGCGACCCTTGTCCTCTCATCCTGTCACATATTTTGTATTCGGATATCTCGGGTTTGACTCACCCTAGATTGGTGTGATCACCCGCCTGTACCAAAAAAAAAAAAAAAAGGCATCGCCTTTTGCAATGGTAAAAAGTTTGTGGGTAAGGACACATTTTTATCTATTGTTCTTAAATCCATTCAATAATTGATAGGGGCGTCTGATGTTGCCATTCTAATGGTAAGCGACTGTTTGGAGGAAGTCTGCTAGTAGAGGATATCACTGTTATTAGAACCTTGCAATAAGTTGCATTGATTTACTACAAGCTTTGAAGCTTTGAACAATTTTTTTAATTGGTTTTAAGCTATGAGGGGTTTCTGCACTGAAATGAATTTATACTGAGTGAATATAATGAACTTTGATATAAATATGAAGAACAAACTGACATATGAATTCATAATGTACACATTCATAACATTCAGCACTTGAAGTGACAAGATAAAAAAATAATAATAATGCATTCATGGAGAGTCACTACCACCTCTCCATTGTGCATCTTCATCCCCAGAACCTTTTCAAATCATGGGCAGTTTCTCATGACAAGTCTCCTTACAATCATTATGTTGCTAGTCATGTCCTTGGTGAAGTGAAGGTATCTTGTCCTGATATTTTTCTGAAGGTTATCTTGTCTTTTGGAAGTTCATCATCCACTGTTTTATCCAAAATTTATGATCTTTACCTGATGCATGGATGATATTTCGAATTATTTTGACCCATGATGAAATCCTTCCTATACATCCACAAAAATCATGATCAAAGAATTATTGGAATCTTGGGTCTCTATAAAATCTACTATGAGATTGTTTCAGAGTATGGTCTGCCCATGATGCTAGTAACAGCTAATGTGATCCCCATGTGCGTAGTGTGTTGCGGGATATCTTCTTTTTAAAAAAAAAAGAAATCTTAACATGTCATAAACCTTGGTACTTGTTGCTGTGCTAGTATCTTACTAATACAATATAGCAACCTGCATCGACACATGGGAAACTATTCAAGTTGGCATTGCTAGTTTACCATGTGCTATTGTGGCGGTGTATTAAGTCACTATAATGTGGTTGGTATGGTTTGGTGACGTGATGACTTATAAATAGAATATAAATGATCAAGAGAGAAATTTCTCGAATTTTCATTCTGAAAAGCTTATTGTCATAGTGTAGTGGTTGAATCAACTGATTCTACTGGGCCAATACAGTACACTGGCATAGTTCAGCCCTTAAAATACTTAATATGAGTTCACAGTACTTAGAAGACTTTGAAATGAGTCAAAAGGTATGTGCTTAATTTTTCTTGATTTTTTATGATTTTTATTTCATTTATTTTAAATATTTAAATTTTTGATCTATTTTGATGAATTGGTAATCATTACAAGCTAACTGTTTCTCTGCATATATATACTGCATATGTGTCATGTATTGTCGAGCCATAAGTATACCCTAACATTTTAGAATCTTGACCATGTCACATGCTCATGAACATATTGTTTGAAAGGATTTTTGTTCACTTACTGAACTATGATCTCGATCTTTCTCAATAATTGTGATTGATACAATTTATTTTATGGATATAAGGGACATGATTTACTTATTTAGTTTGAATTGAGGCACCTGGGCATGACTATGGTAGTTTTATGACAACAAAAATGCAAGAAACATTCTTTTTTTAATGACAACAAATATACAGGAAACATTATTTTTATATCTAGGGCTCGTAGTCTCAGTGCTAGACTGCATATCGATAGAAGATATGTATAGTATGGTACGAATATCATACCATACCATACCATGCTAAACTGCATTGGCACACCAAATATTTTTTTAGTTATTTTTGTTCTTAAGATTTTTAGTTGGATTAGAGGATCTCCTTGTCTACTTTATCCCTCTCTTACTCCTGTCCTAATGTCTTCTCTTCTCCCTTTCTTCTCTTACCTTGAAATAGAAAGAGGAAAGGGTGTTGAATCCCATTGTGCCCTAATTATTGAGACCTTGAATCGGTACAAGGTCTTTTTTGGACCTAGTTCCTAAGAATCGAGTGGTTCCAAATGGTTTGTCCAGGTAAGGAGTGATTCTCATTAGTTTGTGCAAAACTCATGCTAAGCCCATGAACTATCCTAGTTTGTGGTTGGTATTGGAAACGGTGATTTGGATGGGGGCTTTCTCATTTTGTCTCAAGTCACAATACATCATAGTATCAATTTTAAATAAGTCTAATTTATTATAAAAATATAACTTTTGAAGTTCAACTATGTTTAAAAATCAAATAATACATTAAAGTTTTACAAATAATTTCTTTAAAGAAAAAAATATTTCAAGCAAGTATTGAGATATTTGATTGGGTCGGGGATCAGGATTGGACAAGATGCTTGGCGTTTCGTTCTATGAAAAAATTAAAATACCTTTATCCCATAAGATATACAACCTTACTTGGTATGATATAATTCCAACGAAACTAGGTAGTTTGGTATGGTATTGCATTCCTTGATCTTTCCTTTTGAATGGGTGGAGTAGTCACTTTGTCCATGGAGGCTGGGAAATTAGTGAACCAGATTGTACATGACATGCTCAAGTACTCTTACGTCAATGTAGGTTTGGAAATTAGTGTACTGATTGATAAGGGACCCTGCCTTCAGTTAGAATTATAGATCATTTAGAATGCCAAAAGAGTATTTGAATATGTTGTTATTACAAAGTTTCCAAGAGAAGAAATCATCCAGCTGATTGGGCTTTGAAACTGAGCCTACTATTCATCAAGGACTCTCGGTTGAAGGAGCCAAGGAGGGTCTGCTGTTCCTACAAATTTTGGTGTTATTTCTGGAGGTTCAAAGATTATTTAGGTGGTCCAAGGCTTTTGTAAACCCGGCCACCACTGCTCATAGAAGTAAATCACTATCATCAATCTTGTATTGACATTGAGAATAATTTGTGAATCACCAGTTGAAATTTATATTAATCAATGAATGAGAGATTTATATTTGAGTGAGAATGTTAAGCCATCATGTCCGTTGAAATTTTAATCAATGAATGTATGTGTAACCTGAGATGACCATGATAAATTTAAGTTGATGAATAGGGTGAGCAAAGGAGCTGAGCTTCAAATTTGGAGGTACATTTCTAGCAGATGCGGCCAGTTTTTCTTTGTTTTTATACTTTTCCTAATATGTGCTAATTGATGTCTAAGGGGCCTGTTGAGTTACCAAAATCATTTGGGTCTATTTTGATAAGTGCTGGTTGTTGTTCGTCTTTGGCACTTATTGATTATCTCATGATTGCAAATAACTATCATTATGCTGCCATTTGTCATATGTGAAGAGCAGGTTCGTATCTGAATTACATAAGAATAAAAAAGAAATGGAAAAAAATAGCAAGCTGCTGAATTTTATTTTTGGGTGACCATGAATGTATATTGACTGTAATGTCGTAGAAACATAAAACTTTGAAAGTGAATATACTTGGTGCTGGCAAAGAAGGGAGAACTGTTAACATTCGGCCAAACGCCGACATTAAAAAAAAAAATAGCGCTTTTCCCAAACCCGGACGTTCGGCCGTATTTTAAAATCCTAAAATGTTCGAACGTTTAAAAAAAAAAATGTCGATCATTTTTTTAAAAAAATTTATAAATAGGTTTCAAAGGATGAAAATTTTGGTAGAACAACAATAATTTATATTTTATTTTATTTTTCTTTGAAGATTGCTTTGAAATAGCTGATCGTGTCCGTTGAGATCGTGCCGCCAACGGATGTAGGAATCTGGCTTTCGGGTTATACATTGGAGGAAAGTTGTGGTTCAATTTTTCTTCGCACGAGAAGGAAGCCAGTTCTCTTTAGGGCAGTGGTGTAAACCGCCTTCCAGGCATGATTCTTAATTTATTTTTATTTTAAGATTTTTTTTCTGAATATAATCTACCTCATGCACCATAAATATTTTTTTAATATATATATGAATACTAATATATTTCTAGTTGCAAACATGAAAAATCAACTTTGATAACAATTAAAGGAGAACTGTTGCAAATTAATTATAATTTATTTGCATTGCATATTTAATATATATTTAATTTTCTCACTTGTAGCAAAATATCTTGTTCTCTTGTTGTGAAAAAAAAGAAAAGAAAAAAATGTTTGAATTATTCAAACAATTTTGTAACAAAATTATTTTATTTTTTAGATCTTTCTCTCTGAATCTAGCTTGGACCGTATGGCAACCCTTAGGGATGACATCGTTAGTCTTAACCGAAAAAATTTGATGGATCCCATTTTAGGAGGTGGCAAAGCCAAATGAAGTTTTGGTTAACTACCTTAGGTTTTGGTCAGTGATTGACAAATCATCTACCAGTTCCTCTAGCACAATGTCAACCACTACCCCTGAAGAGGATTATCTATGTAAAGGTAGAATCCTTAGTGCCCTATCCGACTCACTCTACGACATTTACCTATCGGCTAAAAATTCAAAGGAATTATGGGATAACCTTGAGTCTGAATATGGACTTGATGATGCTGGAGTAGAACGATTCAATACCCATCATTCCTTAGATTCAATATGGTAGATGACATGTCTATCAATGACCAAATTCATAAATTCCAAGAATACCTTAGGAAACTTCAGGCCAATGAAGGCAAATTCTCTAAAGGTTTTAAAGTTTCCAGCCTCCTAGATAAAATGCCTCCATGGAATGGCTTTGTCAAAAGTCAGCTTCAAAAACAAGGAGAGCTATCCTTGGCTCAACTTCTAAATTCAATCAGGATAGAAGACCAACATAGGTCTAAAACCTTCAAAATAAAACTCCAAGTATCCAAGCCAATCTAACCGAACAACACCAGACCAACAACAATTCTAAACGAAGGTCAAAGCCTAAATTTCGATCGAACCTCCAAAAATAATTAAACCAATCCTACCATCCTAAACCAAACAAGTTCAAACCCAAGGGTTAAACCTTTAAAACCCGCAATACTAGACCTAGCCAGCCAACCCAAGGTCCAAGTAAAAGATTCTGTTTCGTGTGAGAGAGGACAAATCATCTTGCGAGAGACTGCTTTTATCGGAAAAGAGCCCTTTCACAAACCTTCTGTTTCCTTCGGACCCCAAGCTCACATAGTTGAAGGTCAAGATGATTCCATCCTTAGGTTAGTAAACTTGAACCATGAATTAAATCTTACTTATTCCAACCTTGACTGGTGGTTGGATTCAGGAGCTAATGTTAATATTTGTGTTGATCGCTCCTGGTTCACTACTTTTCAGGACTCAAGTGGAGGAAGTGTGACTCTAGGGAACAACACAGCCGCCAGGGTCGAGGGACAAGATCGAGTGAACCTGAAAATATCATCAGGAAAAGTTCTCACCTTGATAGATGTGCTTTATGTTCCTGATCTTAGGAAGAACCTTGTCAGCGGATCTCAGCTAGTTCAGAGAGAATACAAAATTATTCTTGATTGTAATAAAGTTGTAATAACTAAGAATAATGCCTTCATAGGAAAAGGATACGTAAATGAAGGCTTATTTAAATTGAATGTAATAAATCCTTTTATTAATAAAGCTGAGAATCAAACCTATCTTGTGAATAAGTCTAATCAAAATCTGTGGTATGCCAGGTTGGGTCATGTGCACCTAAGAAAGGTCGAACACATGATGAATTTAAAACTAATTCCTAAATCGAATCTAGATATGTCTAAATGTGAAATATGTGCTGAATCTAAACAACCAAGAAAGCCATTCAAATCAGTGAAAAGAAATTCGTCAATTTTGGAGTTAATACATAGTGATGTTTGTGACTCAACTAAGACTGCAACTCGTGGTGGCAATAGGTACTTAGTGACCTTCATAGATGATTTTTCTAGATATTGTTACTGTTATCTAATTAAATCTAAAAATGAAACCTTCAATAAATCTAAAATTTATAAGAGTGAGGTAAAAAATCAACAAGAAAGGAAAATTAAAATTCTTAGATAGTGGAAGGGAGTATACCTCAAATGAATTTTCTCAATTCTGTCAAAAATATGGGATAATTCATCAACTGACTGCTCCATACTCTCCACAGTTCATAAATTCCAAGAATACCTTAGGAAACTTCAGGCCAATGAAGGCAAATTCTCTAAAGGTTTTAAAGTTTCCAGCCTCCTAGATAAAATGCCTCCATGGAATGGCTTTGTCAAAAGTCAGCTTCAAAAACAAGGAGAGCTATCCTTGGCTCAACTTCTAAACTCAATCAGGATAGAAGACCAACATAGGTCTAAAACCTTCAAAATAAAACTCCAAGTGTCCAAGCCAATCTAACCGAACAACACCAGACCAACAACAATTCTAAACGAAGGTCAAAGCCTAAATTTCGATCGAACTTCAAAAATAATTAAACCAACCCTACCATCCTAAACCAAACAAGTTCAAACCCAAGGGTGAAACCTTTAAAACCCGTAATACTAGACCTAGCCAGCCAACCCAAGGTCCAAGTAAAAGATTCTGTTTCGTGTGAGAGAGGACAAATCATGTTGCGAGAGACTACTTTTATCGGAAAAGGGAGCCCTTTCACAAACCTTCTGTTTCCTCCGGATCCAAGCTCACATAGTTGAAGGTCAAGATGATTCCATCCTTAGGTTAGTAAACTTGAACCCTGAATTAAATCTTACTTATTCCAACCTTGACTGGTGGTTGGATTCAGGAGCTAATGTTAATATTTGTGTTGATCGCTCCTGGTTCACTACTTTTCAGGACTCAAGTGGAGGAAGTGTGACTCTAGGGAACAACACAACCGCCAGGGTCGAGGGACAAGGTCGAGTGAACCTGAAAATATCATCAGGAAAAGTTCTCACCTTGATAGATGTGCTTTATGTTCCTGATCTTAGGAAGAACCTTGTTAGCGGATCTCAGCTAGTTCAGAGAGAATACAAAATTGTTCTTGATTGTAATAAAGTTGTAATAACTAAGAATAATGCCTTCATAGGAAAAAGATATGTAAATGAAGGCTTATTTAAATTGAATATAATAAATCCTTTTATTAATAAAGCTGAGAATCAAACATATCTTGTGAATAAGTCTAATCAAAATCTGTGGCATGCCAGGTTAGTCATGTGCACCTAAGAAAGGTCGAACACATGATGAATTTAAAACTAATTCCTAAATCGAATCTAGATATGTCTAAATGTGAAATATGTGCTGAATCTAAACAACCAAGAAAGCCATTCAAATCAGTGAAAAGAAATTCGTCAATTTTGGAGTTAATACATAGTGATGTTTGTGACTCAACTAAGACTGCAACTCGTGGTGGCAATAGGTACTTAGTGACCTTCATAGATGATTTTTCTAGATATTGTTACTGTTATCTAATTAAATCTAAAAATGAAACCTTCAATAAATCTAAAATTTATAAGAGTGAGGTAAAAAATCAACAAGAAAAAAAAATTAAAATTCTTAGATAGTGGAGGGAGTATACCTCAAATGAATTTTCTCAATTCTATCAAAAACATGGGATAATTCATCAACTGACTGCTCCTTACTCTCCACAGTCCAACGATGTAGCTGAGCGTAAGAACCGTACCCTTATGGATATGGTAAATTCTATGCTCATTAGTTTTGGCTTACCTGAGACTTGTGGGGAGAAGCTCTTCTATCTTCTTGTTTTATCCTAAGTAGAATACCTACTAAGGATAGTGGTAAGACTCCCTATGAACTTTGGAAAGGAAGAACACCTAACTTAGACTTTCTCAAAGTGTGGGGGTGTCTAGCTAAGGTTAATATTCCTGAACCCAAAAAGAGAAAACTAGGATCCAAAACCTTAGATGCTGTATTTATAGGCTATGCCCAAAATAGCAATGCCTAGATTTTTAGTAATAAAATCAGAGATTAATGATATATCTGATAATATAATCTTAGAAGCTAGGGATGCCTCCTTCTTTGAAGATATAATTCCATTCAAGACTAAAATCTCTAGACCCCTGGAATTTGAAACATCGTCCTCTAAAGCCATATAACCAGAACTAGAAACTGAACCAGAATTAAGAAGAAGCAAAAGGAAAAGAATTGAAAAAGATTTTGGTGAAGATTTTTTTACATTCTTAATAGAAGGTGATCCTTCCACATACGATGAGGCAATGACATCATCAGAATCATCATATTGGAAGGAAGCTATAGATAGTGAAATTAAATCAATCATAGAAAATAAAACTTGGATTTTAACTGATTTACCTCCTGGAAACAAACCTATAGGAACAAAATGGATTTTTAAAAGAAAATTAAGACCAGATGGATAAATAGAAAGATATAAAGCTAGGTTAGTAGTAAAGGGATTTAATCAAAAGAAGGACATAGATTATTTTGATACTTATGCTCCTGTAGCAAGAATAACAACCCTGAGAACTCTAATTGCCTTAGCCTCAATTCATAAATTAATAATTCATTAAATGGATGTAAAAACTGCATTTTTAAATGGAGAATTGGAAGAACGAATTTACATAAATCAACCTCAAGGATTTGAAGTAAAAGGACAAGAATATAAAGTATATAAATTAATCAAATCTCTTTATGGTTTAAAACAAGTTCCTAGATAGTGGCACATTAAGTTTGATGAAATCATTTTGAAAAATAGCTTTAAAATAAATGAATATGATAAATGTGTATACTATAAAAAATAAGATACTGATTTTATAATACTATGCTTATATGTAGATGATATATTACTCCTAGGAATATCATTAAAATTAATTCAAGAAACTAAAAGCTACTTATCAAATAAGTTTGATATGAAAGACCTAGGAGAAGCTGATGTAATTCTAGGAATGAAACTTAACAGAGTAGATAATGGAATAGCAATAAGTCTGGCACACTCAATAAAGAAAATGCTTCAAAAGTTTGAATATTATGATTTAAATTCTATTTCTACCCCCTATGATCATAACTCTCATTTAATTAAAAATTTAGGAGAACCTATCAATCAATTAGGATATTCTCAAAGAATAGGATCCCTATTATATATTTCAAATAGAACTTGTCCAGACAGCTTATGCAGTAGGCAGATTGAGTAGGTATACTAGCAATCCTAGTGAAGAACATTGGAAAGCCCTAGAAAGAATTTTTAGATATCTTAAGGGAACCATAAATTATTCTCTAGTGTATTCTGGTTATCCTAAAGTGATTGAGGGGTATAGTGATGCTAATTGGGTAACATATAAATTCGATGTTAAGTCCACCACTGGGTATCTCTTCCTATTAGGAGGAGCTGCAGTATCTTGGGGCTCATGTAAACAAACTATAATCACTAGAAGTACTCTAGAGTCTGAGCTAACAGCTCTTGACACTACTTGCACTGAAGCACAATGGCTGAAAGACTTAATAAATGATATAGATATTCTTTCACCAAATATTTCTCGAATTTGTTTAAATTGTGATTGTAGAGCTCTAATTGATCTGTTAAATCAACAGACAACAAATACAAAGATGAATAATCATATCCTGATCAGATATAAATATATAAGAAATAAAATGAAAGAATCAATATCACTGCAGTTTGTAAGATCTAAACATAATTTGGCAAATCTTTTAACCAAAGGCCTTTCGAAGGCTGCGGTTTTTGAGACATCGAGGGGGATGGGGCTTAAGCCCATATATTAGTCACTAGAGTGGACCCCTACTGTCATGGCAACCCCATGGTTAAGGTTCAAAGGGAAACGATCTCTGAGGTGATATCTGGAAGCACCGCTTTAGGAGTCTGTCTCTATCCCATCCCTATGGTGTGGTGCTTTATTGTGACGGTTAGGTTGAGCATAGCTCTTAATAGATCCAAGGCTGTAAATTCAGCGAGGTTATGTACCCTTGGAGGATCTACCTTATTGAGCATAGCTCTTAATAGATCCAAGGCTGTAAATTCAGTGAGGTATGATTCCGTTGCACATACCCTTAGAGGATTTACCTTAGTGAGAGTAGTTGTGAGGCCGCGACTATGGGACCGGGGCGAATCCCTAGTAACTCTCATGAAAATCAAGGCAAGCGCATGGCCTAGATAGCGCTAACCCGCATTATGATCAGCTCATCTTCAAACTGTGTGTATTTTATACTAAATGCAAGTTCAAACCTAGAAGGTACTTGCACTAAGCACAGTAAATTTTAAAGTTTTGAAATTGCTTATTGAATTTAATTTATTTAGTTATTATTCCTTTGTTTTTATTTTTTTGTGAGGGATTGTTAGGCCGTTTAAAATCCCAAATGCTGACGTTTAAAAAAAAAACCAGCGCTTTTCCCAAACGCCTGATCGATCCAACGTTCGGCCGTGTTTTAAAATCCTAAAACGTCCGAATGTTTAACAAAAAAAAAATGTCCGATCGTTTTTTTTTAAAATCTATAAATAGGTTTTAAAGGATGAAAATTTTGGGAGAACAACAACAATTATATATTTTATTATTTTTTTCTTTGAAGATTGCTTTGAAAATAGCTGATCGCGTCCGTTGAGATCATGCTACCAACGGATGTAGGAATCTGGCTTCCGGGTTGTACCTTGGAGGAGAGTTGTGGTTCAATTTTTTTTTGCACGAGAAGGAAGATAGTTCTCCTTTAGGGCAGTGGTGTAAACCGCCTCCCAGGCCTGATTCTTAACTTATTTTTATTTTAAATATTTTTTTTCCTGAATATAATCTGCCTCACATACACCATAAATTTTTTTAATATATATATATACTACTATATTCTAGTTGCAAGCATGAAGAAATCAACTTCGATAACAAGAACGTTATCCTGTTCTTTATCCAGCAAGCCTTGTGATACTCTTCCTGTCAGAACTGGTTCTGAATTGCTTCACCATTTGCACTATATCTTGAATATTAACTTGCACATTCTATTACTCGTTCACATATCTTCACAATATGCGTGCTTACGCGCACTCTTATCTTTTACCCTTTCATCGTCTGATTCAGCAGTCATTTGGTTTGTACTATTTTTTGCCAATTTCCTGGGCATATTTGTGTTTCTTTTGGTAATTGCTTATCACTATGTGATGGCTGACCCAAAATACGAAGGAAATTAAATACTAAATTGCTGATGGTTTAGAAACAAGGAGATTAGGTCTTCTGTCTGGGAACCATGATGGTTACATCTCATGCTTTATATGCCATGGATACATTTGCTGTTTAGTGTTATTGAGGGAAACTCATCACAAATTTGATGATGGTTTTGTCATGCGGAACTCTTTAAGCTTTCATTGGACTAAAATGGATGGTACTCCCCTTTCTGTTTTGTGCTGAAAGAACATATTTTCTTTCTATCCGTCCTTTCAAATCATATCATAATCATCTGCCTGGTTTAGTCTTAATGAATCTCATTGTGTTCTCGCGTGCTGCATCAGCTTGGATTGTTAAAAGGCCTGTTTGACATTGTTATTGTGTTTTCGTCTCTCTACAAACGAAGGAGATGCCATAAGAAATTAAGGCTAAAGAAAGCATCTGCACAAGTTCGTGTTGTTCTTTGCCTCTATTTTCACGTTTTTCTGAAAGCAATAAATCACTGCCTCAAAAATCTCTAAAGATTTTATTGCAAAAGTGGTAGATGATTTTTTAAAAAATAAAATAATTTCATCAGACATATCGTTCAGCCGAGTTTATTTTTTTATCTTGAATTTTTGCCGATATGAAAAATCCCTCCGACAGGCCAAATGTTTTTCTTGGCCTGACCTCTGTGTCTGTAACTATTCTGGTCGTATGCCCCAATTCAGGGGGCGTTTGTCAAGTTGGGTTGAGACTTGAAATAACCTTTGTACCTATCGTTGTTGGAATATTAGGTGATAGTATCATTATTAGCTAACATCTTTAAGCAATGTATAACAGAAATAAATTTTAAATTCTATATATTTATAAAGGATTTTCTTGATTTACATTCCTAGTTTTATGCGATTCCAATCGTTACAAATTTTTTTTATGAATTTAGAAAGTCGTCTTGTGCTGCTGCTACATCACTATTAATTATATCAATATAATATATTATAATATTATATTTGTTGAGGGGTAAAATCGTTATTACGTTATTGATCGCTCACATTGGTGATGAGATCGCGCCCAATCCAAATGCCCTGTTTGTCAGTTGGCCATCTGGCAACTAGCGTCTCGTCGTAATAAAGAAAGAGAACAAGAGGAAAAAAGGGCCACGTCATGTGCATGGGTTCTCCCAAAAGCCCTTTCATTAATATTCTGTAGTCAAGTCAATATGCTGGAGCATTAAATGGTGCAGAAACGGTCATAATGACTTAGCCAGCATTTAATGAATAAAAAGAAAGGAGAAAGCATACCTCGGCACTCAAGCCCCACACTTCATTTAAGTCGAGCCATGCCTTGGCTCTCTCATTCAAGCCAACTCCAACATAGCTCGACCAGCCTCAGCCTCAGCCAGCTTTAGCATAGCTCGGCCAACATAGCTCGGCCATCATAGCTCGGCTAACCTCAGCCTCGGCCAGCTTCAGCATAGCTCGGTCAACATAGCTCGGTCAGCCTCAGCCTCAGCCAGCTTCAGCTTAGCTCGGCCAACATAGCTCGGCCATCATAGCTCGGCCAGCCTGAACATCAGCCATCTTCAACATAGTTCGGCCAACATGCCTCAGCCAATATACCTCGGCACTCTAGCTCGGTTTCTATAACCGCGCTATGTCCTTTGCACCAACGCAATTATGGCCTCATAAAGGCCATGTGCATCCACCTACTTTAAGGCATTTAATGCCTTATTTCCTTCCATCATTAAGGCATTTATGGCTGCCACGTTGGCCCCCCTTGGCACCTTTTACGCGGGAAGGATGGCGTCATGAAGCCAAGACAAGGAGTTCTTGACTCCATGCTTCAAATAAGTCCGACTCGGCCGACCACATTATACTTCGGCAGATTCAGCCAACCTTATGCCTCGGCAACCCGAGCTATTCTTATGCTTCTTCCATCAAGGTCAGACCATTCCTCGGCCATCCGATCCGAGCTACTTTAGACCTCTGCGGAATCTGGCACGAGAGAGTTCAAATTCACTATAACAGAATAAGATTCCAAACAAGAAATCATGCCAAGACATGGCCTAGGACCTACAATAGTGGCCTAGGGACCACGCAACCACTGAGTCTCGAGCCATCGGCCAGCTCTCCCCGCCTTCCAGCCGTCGATCCTCTAACTAACTAGATACGGATCCTACCGGCCCTATAACAACCTGATTCGAATCCGTTTTGAATCCCAACAACTTTCAGACCTCATCCAGAGCACGTCCAAGAAGTCAGGTGACCGCCTATAAATACTACCACCCTCAAGCCTCTCAGGTACGACGATTCTACGCCCATTTTTATTCACAGTTCTCACACTCTGCCATAAAAGCTCTCACGAGTGCTCGGAGGAACTCTTCCTCAGGGATCATTCTCCCTATATTTGTTGATTGCTGGTCTCCACTGACTTGAGCGTCGGAGGGTCTTCCGTAGAGGGCCACCCCAAACGCCTCTCGCGTGAGGACTGTCTTGCAGGTCCGCCCAGGAGGGAGCCCACGCTGCAACCCAATCGTGTTCGAGCCGAAGGACAGATTTTAGCCGCAATAATATTATATTAAACTAATTATGTATATATTAAAAATATTATAATATATATATATATATATGCTTTGTATTTGAGAATTGATTGAGCATTTGATGTGACATCGTAATTTTTGGCAAGCACAAAATCACATGCACTTGCATCATTTATCAAAATTATATTATTATCTTTTTACAAAAAGTTTTGCTACATGGCATATTATTAAAATTAAACTTATAAAATATAAAAAATATGCATTGTAATATGTGGCTTATTTTTATTCTTGCCAAGTGATAATATATTACTTTTCCGATTTACCCTTTGATGAACACATTCAAGGAATATTAATTTATATTTTCAATGTATTTTATTCTGATAAATTTTGATGGATCATTCTCTCTACATTGCCATCTATCGTATATTTGAATATTTTAATTTCTTTTATTTTTTATGGGTAAACGAAGATATGCAGAAGCCCACTCTTCGTCTAATCTAAGTGATCTAAAATATTACTCATTATGATTTGATAATTCATAATAAATTTTATATAATATTTTAAAACTTACAAAATTAGTTATATACTTTGGTTACCTATTAAACATTCGATATGATATCATAAAGTTTTTTTTTTTTTTTTTGGTACAGTCGGGTGATCACACCAGTCTAGGATGACATAAACCCAAACTATCAGAATATAAAAGTTGAACAAGGATAAGAGGACAGCTGTCACCTGGCAACCAGCGCCAGATGCCAAAATGGTCGACCGACCTAGCGACAATCCAATCAGTCGCTGAATTGGTTTTCCTGTAGATATGACAGATCTGAATGCTCTGAGCCTTCTGGAGAAGAGATCGAATGTCTAAGATCAAAGGGTTGATTGGCATCTGGTTACAATGATCCTGACGAAGCCACCGGATCACGGTGAGAGCATCCCCCTCGAGGATATGACATCATAATGTTTGATGGACACAAAACTACGGACATGCGTGCACCATTATAATTTTTAAATTCTATTATATGATACATTATTAAAATTAAACTTATAAAATATATAAAATAATATATTATAATACGTAGTCTTTTTTCTTTATATATATATATATCTTTTCCAGGCGACAATAAATCATTTTTTTAGGCTTTTTGGCCAGATATATCCACGTTTCAATTTGCCATAGAAAAAAGGATTGCTTCTCGCTAATTTTAAAATAGCTTTTTATTTTCTCTTTCTCATAACTTTTGTTTTTAAGAGAGCTATGAAAGTTAGGAACAAAAGACTGAATTGGCTCTAGACCAACAAATTATAATATATTATTAATATATTATATTTATACAGTATTTATATTGTAATAATAATAATAATTATATTATTATTTATTATAGTATAATATTAATATCTTATAGTTTTAATTAAAAACTTGAATTATAATAAAAAAATAATATATATTTTATGAATAGTACTATTACTGCATTTCCCGTGATTGCACGGATATCTGGTATAAATCCGTGGAAGCCTTCTCTCACACGCGGTGCCCTCGGTCAGCGAGTTTCGTCCGAAGGACGGGTAACCCGTGACTCCTTTGTCTTGGATTGAAGAAGGAATCATCCGGAGGTTGTGCAAAGAGAAAGCTCCAGTACCTTCTCGTTTGCAGAACATTCAATAGAAGGGAAGAGCTCACGATAGTAAGTTATGATCGCTTCATTGAATTTATATATAAAGTGGCTACAGTAAAACTTTTTCCTTCCACTGACCAGATGGCTTCAATTCTTCAGAAGCACAACTTGGTTTTATGTTCTTCGTGCGGGGTTAAATCTAAGCAAATATAATATCTCAAAAATAATTTAATAATAATAATAATAATAATACATATGTTATTAATTAATTAATATTTAAATTTTAAAATTATATAAATTCAATCTATTAATAGTGTTAACGTCAATTTACTGGTCTCGAACGTTCGCGAGCGTTCGGTCGCCTTCTTCAGCGAGCTCAGGATCCTTCGGCGAGCTTTTTGTGTCCGAGAACCGGAGATTTCGATGGATACTTTTCAACGCTCAAGCCAGTGCTCTGGGCAACAACCGTGAGCTTGAGAAAGCTCGAAAGAGAGAAAAAGAGATAGGCTTAGAGCCGTGCTCTTTATAAGTGTTTGTGAGTGTAGTGGTTGTTTGAGTTTCTTGGAGTTACCTGATCGGGGGGTTCCTCTTACCCATTTTATTAGTGCTTAGAGTCTGTCAGCTTTGGGGTATGATCATTTGTCAGAGCATTGACGATGGGGGCAGCACAGTGGGAATGGCCTCCATGTGATTTGTCAGAGTTGCAGACCATATTCCGTTAAATGTGAGTGGCTGCATAATTGGCAAGTATTGCTTAGTTTGGACAGCTGTTGCAGGCTGCTGCAGGGCGTGGCCGACTGTTATGGCGTTTGCCAGATGTGTCTCCCATGCCACCCTTTTGTTACCCTGTGTGGACAGTGATGGACGATAAAGTCAGGCACGTGAGCTTGAAAGTGTAGTTGCTGAGGCAGAAGATGAAATTTGGAGTTGAAGCTGGCTCTGTCCCTCATGGAGTATTGATTATAGAGTACGTGCATGACACTATTCATGCCCTTGGATGAGCTCCAGAGAAGGCCAAGCACTATTCATGGTAGAGGGGAAGAGGCCGAGCACTGTTCATGGCCGAGCACTGTTCATGGCCAAGGGGGAGAGGTTGAGCACTGTTCATGGCCAAGGGGGAAGAGGCCAAGCACTGTTCATGGCCAAGGGGAAGAGGCCGAGCACTGTTCATGGCCGAGTACTATTCATGGCCAAGGGGAAGAGTCTCTTCCCGAGGTTGAGGGGCTATCTTGCCGAGGCCGAGGGCCAAGGGCCGAGGCTGACTGGCTGAGGCTGAGGCCGACTCCAGAGGCCTTGGCCGAGGGTCGAGGGACGACTCCAGAAACCACTGGTCTAACCCTGGTAGGATTATCGTTGCCCATGGGGCTTATTGGCCCCATCAGATGCCCCCCACACTTCGGAGCTTGTGCGATCGCATGCCTTGCATCTACCAAGTGACAGAAGTGTAGAATTCTTGATCTTTACACTTGTCTTTTCTTGTTAGTTCTGGCTTTGACTTTTCATCCGCCTTGTGCGGACATCTGCATACTCTCCGAAGCAGTGCATTTTTCTGCCCAAAAACTTTTAAGCAATGTTGGAGGTAAGTTGACTACCGTCAGCTAGCTGAGGGCAGCCAACAATCCTCTCCCGACGCAGAGTCTTGAAGCGGATGCTCGTCAACTGTGAATTGGGGAGTTGACCTCTCCCTATTATGAGTTGACTTTGGGTCTTCTACTTTTGACATAAAATTTTGAGATGGGTGCTCGTCAACTGTGAGCCGGGGAGTTGGCCTCTCTCTACTGTGAGTTGACTTGGGACTTCTTCTTGAATGATTAAAAGTGACTAGCAATATGTTTCAAGTGTATAATTTAAACAAAGGTCTTACCCGGTCGGCCGTTGGCCGCTGAGACGGGGTTGGAACCGCTGAGGCTGAGATGAAGCCGTTGAGGTTGTAATGAAGCCATGGAGGTAAAGAGATAGGGCCGTTGAGGCTGCAATAATACTGCTAAGGCAGATAAAGGCCGCTGGGGCTGAGATGAAATCGTGGAGGTTGTAATGAGGCCATGGAGGCAAAGAGATAGAGCCGTTGAGGTTGCAGTAATACCGCTAAGGCAGATATAAGGCTGCTGGGGCAAGGTCGAGGCCGTCGAGAGCCTTTTGAACCCCAAAGGGTGACTTGAGAGTTGTCGAAGTTGTCAGATGTCTTTTAACCCCGAAGGGTGACCTGAGAGTTGCTGAAGTTATCAGGTGCCTTTTGAACCCCGGAGGGTGACCTGAGGGTGCGTGGACCAGGCTCAGGTGCCTTTTGAACCCCGAAGGGTGACCCGAGAGTTGCTGTGAAGAACCATGCTCGGGAGCCTTTAACCTCGAAGGGTGACCTGAGGGTGCTTGGACCAGGCTCAGGTGCCTTTAACCCCGGAAGGTGACCCGAGAGTCGCTGTGATGGGACCATGCTTGGGAGCCTTTAATCCTGAAGGGTGACCCGAGAGTCGCTGTGATGGGACCATGTTCGGAAGCTTTTAACCCCAGAGGATGACCTGAGGGTGCTTGGACCAAGCTCAGGTGCCTTTAACCCTGGAGGTGCTCGAGAGTCGCTGTGATGGGACAATGCTCGGGAGCCTTTAACCTTGGAGGGTGACCCGAGAGTCGCTGTGATGGGATCATGCTCGGGAACCTTTAACCCCGGAGGGTGACCTGAGGGTGCTTGAACCAGGCTCAGGTGCCTTTTGAACCCCGAAGGGTGACCTAAGAGTCATTGTGATAGGACCATGCTTGAGAGCCTTTTGAAAGAGTAGTGCCCTAAAAGCCAATCATGTAAGGGCATTTTTATAATTTTTTTCAACTTATGTATTATATTTTATTAATTAAAAGGTATTTTTTTTTCGATTCATCATATGCTGTGTCTTATATTTATTAATATTATGATGAACCCCATAAGGTTAGGGCAATGGAATTAGGGTTATGATGAAGTTCATAATGATGAGACCTAAGTTCCTAAAAACTCTAATCTAAAATGTTCCCAGTCAAAGGATCATCGAGTCAGGGATCGATGATACCGGTAAGACTGGCACATTCTATGTATGCTCAATAAAGAGGGTGGTTGGTCTCATAGTCACTTGTGTAGAGACACTAATACAAGGACGTGGGTGCTCATTAGGGTATGAGTTCACTGAATTGATCCACATTAAGAACATCTTATGAAGATCATACTTACTTGTCAAAAGATAGTTCTCTTAGTGGGAGTTGTGCAAGTGATCCTTAGACCTGAGATTATTATAGAATCTTATGTACATGAATCTATATTTTAGTTCATACTCATTCATGGCTAAGTCATGTACAAGGTGTTCATGGATATAAAGGATTGTGTATGAAGGTTATGAGTAGGTCAACAAGGAATCGATCATTCCTAGTAAGAGAAAAAGTAATCCCATGTAATCTCATCATATGATGACTCAAGAAGTCTTTGATTAAAGCAAAATGAAATTAGAATAGGTTTCTAATTTTTATTTGTCGAGTCTTTATTATTGATTTGAGATTCAAATGAATAAAATGTTAGGGTTTGACATTTTTCCATACCCATCACTTATTCGGGATAAAGAAAGATCGAAGGATTGAATTGCACAGTAACTTGCTATTGAAGGGTATTTTGGTAATTCCATCAAATTCCTCATTTTCTAGGTAGACATGATACATTGCTAGATGTCAATCTTGTCTTGTAGGATTTCATGAATTAAATTTATTTAATTCATGAGTCAATTTGAAAGATGGTTCAAATTGGCAACTAGGGTTAGCACGATTTGATCTAATTCGGTTAGTCAGTTTCTAATCGAACTAAATCGACTTAAACCTAAACCTACTCTGGCTAGATGAGGAACCCAATAGGTCACACACATAAGGGAATTGGTCAAAGAATCATTTTAATAAGATTAATTAATTCAATTTGTTAGCCAATCAGCATGCTAGCACATGTGGCTAACTATCGCTCCAATTTGGGTCAAAATTGATTTGAACTGGCTTAATTAATTGATCCAAATTAATTTTAGAATTAATTTGGGATAACCTCTGACCTGATCAACCATTTATTAGATTGGATAAGGTTGAATTAATAGAGTCCAAAAAATATAGGACTCTCGGAACGGAAACTATGCACGTGCAGAATTTTCAAGAGGCGCCTAAGAGTCCTTCTGATTTAAGCTCGAAAGGAAAACTGTGCGCGTGCAGAATTTTCAAGAGGCGTCTAAAAGTCCTTCTGATTTAAGGTACTAGAAAGCGTATCTTTTGGGGATTTAAGAGTCCATATAAACATGGAGAACCTTATCTTGACACATGGAAAAATCAGAGGCTATCTGATTTAAGATGGGATGCCAAAAGCATCCCATCAGGTGTGGCGCGCATAGGGAGAAAGGTGCAGAAAATTATAACGATGTGTCCCTTGATTCAAATTGAAATAAATTTAAAAATTTTATATCCTTTCAGAAGGACATGAAATGGGTTGTATCCCTTCATTTGATGTCTCCCCATTCACTAGTTAAAGGGGGTGGCACATATGGGATTGCATCGGATAATTTTTAGTAATCCTTGTTAAGACAAGAGTCTTCTCTCTCCCTCTCCCTTTCATACAAGCCTTAATCAATTTAGGACAACTCTTTTCTTAGCCTATACAAGTTTTATTAGGCTTAAGAAAAAGGTAAAAAGGGTCCTAAGAGCCATGCCAAGAAGTCAAGAAGCCAAAAAGAGGTTTAAGTCAAGTTCGTGAGCATATCTTTGATCCAATTCTCGTGTGGATCACCATTGGAGGGCAAATCTTGGGCACCTAGTGGAAAAGATTGGATAACCGGCTTCCTTCTTTCTTCACCAAGTACTAAGGTATGTTCCTCTACATATATGTTACATTTTATGACTAATTAATTGTTATAATCAAGGGGTCTTGGGTCTAAGGTTTCGATTGATTAGGGTTTCAAGGTTAAATTTTTTTTGAAATCCAGCCTTCCGCTGTTTGACCGGAACCCAACATTGGTATCAGAGCCACCTTGATTAATTCAGTTAGTGATCCATAATATATTGATTACATGAATGATTATATTATGCTTTTAGCATGATTTGTTTTATTATGTAGAGTTATAAAATTTCTTGTATTAGAACACGCCTTCTGAGCCTCTATGCCTGCGGTGTTTTGCATAGACTGGCCCAAGGGACTAATGAGCTATGGCCGGACGTGTTCTAATTAATGAGAAATTTTACTTAAGATGATAATTTTAAAATTGCATTGAATATATGCATGGTATGATATTATTGTTATGCATACTAAAAAAAGGATGTGCATAAGACCATCAAAGCCCTCCTAAAAATTATATTTAGTCGTAGTGTGATAGAATCATAATACAAATCCTTTTAGGGTTTGATTAATCAATTGGTGTCTAGAAAAGTGGTTCTGGAAAGGTAAAGAGATCGTGGTTTTTTAATTGGTTTCGTTGACTGACCTGGCCAATTAAATTGGTGTCTAAGGAAAGCAACGGGAGGACCCCCACCTCTCTCCTACTTAACTGGCCAATTTGATTGATTTAGACCTTGAATTGGAAATGATATATTGATTATGAACACTACCTAATGCCTTCCTTCATACTAAGATAAATTTATGATAACAACTATAGTAGGTTTGTTGTGCAACACAAGGCCTACTCTAGGGTTAGATATGAATTGTCTTAGTGCATTTAATGCTTTATAGCATGATTAGTGGTGTTGCTTTGTTGTGTAACACAAGGGCAATATTATTCAATCATGACTATATGAAAATGAAGGGTTTGACTAAACTAAGACATTATAGTTTGTTGTGTAACATAAGGCTATAAGTATCTTAGAGGCAGGTGTTATGTTGAGAGTTGCATGGGTTGCAATTGGAAATGATATTTTCTACCCTTGAACTCATGAATGTTTGTTGTGTAACACAAGATATTTATGACGAATTGGGATCTCAACCCCACTAAAGAAACCCTGATAGGGTTTTCTCGCTTACCATAGGTGAGGGTTATGGTATTCGTGATAAAATAGTGGGAGGTACAATTAGATTGATAAGTCCTTGTCTAGTTGTAGACATATCATTATGAGTGGTCTGCTTATGTATTGTTTACTTTTAATATAGATTAAAATTTTATGGCTTCTACTTTATCACTGCGGGGCATTTTAGATGCCAACAAGTTGACTGGTCCAAATTATGTGGACTGGTTGAGGAACTTGAGAATTGTCTTAACTCAGGAAACAGTTTCCTACATCCTCGACTCTCCTAATCCAGATCCGATCGGAGATGATGCTACAGAGGAGGAACGAGCCACATATAAAAAATGGTAGAATGATAGTTTGACTATTAAGTGTATCATGTTGGCCTCGATGAGCAATGAATTACAGAGGCAACATGAGGAGCGGGAACCTCAATCCATATTGCTTAATCTTAAAAAGCTTTATGGAGAGCAAAGTAGGGCTGCTCGATATGAGATTTCGAAGCAGTTGTTCCGTGCACGTATGAGTGAGGGCTCATCTGTTCAAGCTCATGTTTTAAAGATGATTGACTTAATCACTCGGTTAGGTCACTTAGGGTTTGTAATGGATGGAGAGCTTAATCAGGACTTGATCCTACAATCACTCCCAGACTCCTTCTCGCAGTTTGTCATGAACTATCACATAAACAAACTAAATATTTCATTACCTGAGCTGTTGAATATGCTTAAGACAGCTGAGAGTCACTTTAAGGGTGATAAGGCTCATATTCTTCTAGTTGATAGGAAGAAGAAACAGGTAATGAAAAAAGGTTCAAAGAGAAAGAGGAGCCTTAAAAGTAGCATGCAAAAGAGGAAGAAAGCAAAGAAGCCTTATGTTGATCGAGCCTGTTTTCACTGCGGCAAGTAGGGACACTGGAAGAAGAACTGTAAGATATATCTTGCAAGTTTGAAGCAAGATGCTGGCGAAGAAGCATCAAAAGGTTTGTACATGATACAAACTAATTTATCATTGAGTTCTTCAGTTTCTGACTCATGGGTATTGGATACTGCATGTGGATCTCATATATGCAAGTCATTGCAAGGACTACAAAGAGTTAAAAATTTGAAGAAAGGTGACTTCAAGCTCTATGGCATGAGTGGAGAAGCCATTTATGCTGAAGCTGTGAGCACCTATTTGTTGTTATTACCTTCTGGTAAGATATTGGAATTAAAAAACTATTATTATATTCCAAATATTATTAGAAATATTATTTCTGTACCCTTGTTATTAGAACAAGGTTTTGAAATAAATGTAAAGAGCAATGGTTGCTCTATCTTTTATTCTAATAAATTGTTTGGACATGGTTTGTTTAATAATGGTCTTCTAATTCTTTTGCTCAATGATAAAGTTTTGCTTGTTGATAACAAGAAAAGAAAGAGAGAAGATATTAATGCCACTTATCTCTGGCATTGCCGATTAGGTCATATAAGTGAATCTAGGATAAGCAAGTTATACAAAGATCACTTCTTTGATCCTTATGATTTTAAATCATTAGGAACTTGTGAATCCTGCCTCATGGGAAAAATGACTAAGTCTCCGTTCACTGGACATGAAGAAATGGCAACTGAGTTATTAGGTCTTATACACATAGATGTATGTGGACCTATGACAACTCAAGCTAGAGGAGGATACTCTTATTTCATCAATTTCATTGACGATTTATCAAGGTTTGGACACGTGTATCTTATGAAACACAAGTCCGAAGCCTTTGATAAATTTAAGAGTATCAAAGTATGGTTGAGAGACAAACTGGACATAGTATTAAAATCCTTCAATCTGATCGAGGAGGAGAATACTTGTCTAGTGAATTTCTTGATCATCTTAAAGACAAAGGCATTCTCTCTGAATGGACCCCTTCTTATACACCTTAATTAAATGGTAGCAAAAGGATGAATCGTACCTTATTAGATATGGTGTGGTCCATGATGTGCTTCACAGATCTTTCAGTATCATTCTGGGGTTATGCCCTAGAAATTGCTGCCTATATTTTAAACAGAGTGCCATCAAAATCAGTGACTACACTCCATATGAATTATGGAAAGAAAAAAAGCCAAGTCTTAAATATTTTAAGATTTGGGGTTGCCCTGCTTATGTCAAAAATATATTCGGATATAAGTTAAGTGCTAGGGCTGATAAATGTAGGTTTATAGGTTATCCCAAAGAAGGTATTGGATACATCTTTTATCATCCTGCTGAGCAAAAGGTATTTGTCAGTAGGCATGCCATTTTTTGAAAAAGGAATTTATCCAAGAAGAAGGCAGTGGGAAGATACTTGAACTCATTGAAGATCAAGACTTACAACCTACTCCTGTTGACAATCAACAAGACATTCCTCAACCAGAAATTTCTAAAGATCAAGAACAACCACAACATTCACCTCCTCTCCGTAGGTCAGAGAGAGTGTGGGGTGCACCTCTCAGATATGGTTTTGTTATTGGAGCAAAATCAGTGACTAGCACTCCATATGAATTATGGAAAGGAAAAAGCCAAGTCTTAAATATTTTAAGATTTGGAGTTGCCCTGCTTATGTCAAAAATGTATTCGGACATAAGTTAAGTGCTAGGGCTGATAAATATAGGTTTATAGGTTATCCAAAAGAAGGTATTGGATACATCTTTTATCATCCTGCTGAGCAAAAGGTATTTGTCAGTAGGCATGCCATTTTTTTGGAAAAGGAATTTATCCAAGAAGAAGGCAGTGGGAAGATACTTGAACTCACTGAAGATCAAGACTTACAATCTACTCCTGTTGACAATCAACAAGACATTCCTCAACCAGAAATTTCTAAAGATTAAGAACAACCACAACATTCACCTCCTCTTCGTAGGTCAGAGAGAGTGCGGGGTGCACCTCTCAGATATGGTTTTGTTATTGGAGATGACAACGAAGTCAATATCATTCAGGATGATGATCCCGTGACCTATACAGAAGCTGTCGAGAGTAAGGACTCTGACATATGGCTTGATGCTATGAAATCTGAAATGGACTCCATATATGCCAACCAGGTTTGGACCTTGGTTGACCCATCTGAGGGAGTAAAGCCAATAGGGTGCAAATGGGTCTTCAAGAAGAAGATTGGAGCAGATGGCCAAGTAGAAACCTACAAGGCTAGGCTAGTGGCAAAAGGTTTCAGGCAAAAACATGGTATTGACTATGATGAAACCTTTTCACCAGTAGCTATGCTCAAATCCATTTGGATATTACTTGCTTTAGCAGCATACTATGACTATGAAATATGGCAGATGGATGTAAAGACTGCCTTTCTCAATGGATATCTTGAGGAGGAAGTCTATATGTCACAGCCAGAATGGCTTGTCTCAAGTAGGAGACCGCACCAAGTATGCAAGCTTAAGAAATCCATTTATGGATTAAAGCAAGCATCGAGGAGTTGGAACATTCGCTTTGATGAAACAATCAAAGAGTTTGGTTTCATCAAAAATATAGATGAACAATGTGTGTATAAGAAGACAAGTGGGAGTGCCATAGTCTTCTTAATTTTATATGTCGATGACATACTTATCATTGGAAATGATATCCCAATGCTACAAGCAGTCAAAACTTGGCTATTTAAACAGTTTTCCATGAAAGATTTGGGAGAAGCATCCTGTATACTGGGTATAAAGATCTATAGAGATAGATCTAAGAGGATGCTTGGCTTATCCTAATCTAGATACATTGACTTAGTGTTGAAAAGATTCAACATGGAGGAAAGTAAAAGAGGTTACTTGCCCATGAGTCAAGGTATACATCTCTCTAAGAAGATGTCTCCTAAGTCACCTGAAGAGAGACAAAGAATGAACAAGATTCCTTATGCTTTAGCTATAGGGTCGATAATGTATGCCATGTTATGTAGTAGGCCTGATGTTGCTTATGCCTTAGGCACAGCAAGCAGGTTTCAGGCCGATCCAGGGGAAGATCATTGGAAAGCTATGAAAAATATTCTTAAGTACCTAAGAAGAACTAAGGATATTTTTCTTATATATGGGGGATCATATTTAAAATTGGAAGGCTATACTGACTCCAGTTTTCAATTAGATTCGAATGATAGTAAATCCATATCAGGGTATGTTTTTACTCTATATGGTGGTGCAGTCAGTTGGAGAAGTACTAAGCAGCAAACTGTAGCTGACTCAGTTACTGAGGCAGAGTACATTGCTGCTAGTGAAGCCGCTAAGGAAGCTGTCTGGATGAAGAAGTTCATTACGGAGTTAGGTGTTGTTCCAGTGATTCAACAACCGGTGCCACTTTATTGTGATAACACTGGAGCTGTTGCACAAGCTAAGGAACCAAGGTATCATCAGAAATCCAAGCACATCCTAAGAAGCTTCCATCTCATTCGAGAGATCATTGAAAGACAAGATGTTGTTATAGAACGAGTTGACACAAAGAATAATATAGCAGACCCATTCACCAAGACCCTTCCTCAATAGCAGTTTGATTGTCATTTGGATTGTATGGGAATTAAATACAAAGGCGATTGACTTTAGTGCAAGTGGGAGATTGAAAGAGTAGTGCCCTAAAAGCCAATCATGTTTGAAGTAACACCATATTTTTGATGATTTATCTGAATTTTGTTTAACTCAACCACAAGATCATTAGTATCATACTTAATTATTCTGTAGTCATCAAAATCAATATAAGGTTAACAATCTTTTCCTTTTTGATGATGATAAAACTATTAAGCATACAACACAAAATAGAAAATTTCAATCATGATATTCCTTGAAAACTTGAAGTATAAGACAGAGCGTGCCAAAATTTAACGTATTGTACCGAAACTCTAAATTTTAAGAACACATAAAATATAATATTCAAAAGTTACATTGTATAACTCCCTTTTTGGTCTTGAATTTGTGCACCATTTTAAAATACCATGATGCATGTATTTCTCTCTCATGATTAGAATATATGCTATTCTCTTCCCTTTTAAATATATGCTTTCTTTTCTTTTAAAAATACCATAATGCATGCTATTCTCTCTCATAAATGAAATGTATTCTATTCTCTCCCCATGATTGAATTGTATGCTATTCTCTTTCCCTTTTTTTCATTAATAAAAAAGAGATGAAAGAATGTGCACAATTTTTTTGTTTGTCTTTTCTTTAATAGTAATAAGGAGTATCATAAATGAAGCATAAAAAAATCAATCATTCATTCATAACTTAATTGATACCAATTAAAAAACTATATTAAAACAAGACAGCATGATCTATAATTTGATACCAATAATAAAATATATTCATATCATTGCATCATATACGAGTTGATACCAATTAAGACATTTAATACTCAATACATCAAAGTGGTTAATGCATCAAAGTATCTAATTATTCAAATAAATTTATTCTTTCCCTTACTAATTTAAAACATGTTGAGATACAATGTAAACAGATACCATCATTTTAAAATACCATGATGCATGTATTTCTCTCTCATGATTAGAATATATGCTATTTTTTCCCTTTTAAATATATGCTTTCTTTTCTTTTAAAAATACCACAATGCATGCTATTCTCTCTCATAAATGAAATGTATTCTATTCTCTCCCCCATGATTGAATTGTATGCTATTCTCTTTCCCTTTTTTTCATTAATAAAAAAGAGATGAAAGAATGTGCACAATTTTTTTTGTTTGTCTTTTCTTTAATAGTAATAAGGAGTATCATAAATGAAGCATAAAAAAATCAATCATTCATTCATAACTCAATTGATACCAATTAAAAAACTATATTAAAACAAGACATCATGATCTATAATTTGATACCAATAATAAAATATATCCATATCATTGCATCATATACGAGTTGATACCAATTAAGACATTTAATACTCAATACATCAAAGTGCTTAATGCATCAAAGTATCTAATTATTCAAATAAATTTATTCTTTCCCTTATAATTTAAAACATGTTGAGATACAATGTAAACAGATACCATAAAAAAAGGTTTGATTTCATATATATTTGCATTCTTCTCCTCCTAAATATTTAAATTTGATCTATATGCAATAGAAGTTTCATGCAAGAAATGATACCAATATCACATAATCCAAGCATTTTATAAATGTATCATACTAATCTCAATACATAAACATTTTATAGCAATTACCACATATCAAATGCATATTTTATAAGATATTTTGCATCACTTCTATCAAGTTCTTTTCATTTCACACATAAATAATTAATTATAAGACATGATCAAGAAATGATACCACAGATAAAATAGGTATTTAATGATCAAAGACGCATAATAGAATCATGTCAAGAAAGGAGTATACAAATCAAACTGATACCAATAGTTTTCGATCATGGGCCCGCACCCATGTCACCCAACAAATGTACCTATCAGATACCAATAAAATCTAATCTACATAATGAGCTTATAGGGATATCAATATATTTGGATTTCTTCAAGATTTCCTTGATGTACATGGATTGACTTGTGAAGATTTCCTTCTTTGATTACTTGATTTGAAGTCCGGGAATATAATTGAGTTCACCTATCATACTTATCTCAACTCTTCATGTATAAACTTTGCAAAGTCATGGTACAAGAAATCATTAGCAGTACCGAATACAATGTCATCTATACAAATTTGCACTATCAACATATTATCATTTTCTCTTTTAATAATTAATGATGCATCAACATTTTTACTAATAAATTTATTGCTAATCAAGAACTTAATAAGCCTATCATACCATGTCCTGGGTACTTGTCTCAAACTATAAAGCTTTGTTCAATTGAATACATGATTTGGAGATATAAGATTTTTGAACCCGGATGGCTGATCAATAAACACTTATTTAGCAATATATTCATTAAGGAAAGTGCTCTCAATAATGATTTAATATAATTTAAATATCATATAGAATGTGAATGCAAGAAGTAATCTAATAGTTTCTAATATATCAATAGGATCATAAGATTCATCAAAATCAATTCCTTTTTCTACTGATTATATTCTTTAACTATCAATCTTGCTTTATTTCTAATGAAATTATCATGCTCATCCAACTTGTTTCTAAATATTCATTTAGTTTTAATAATTGGATGGTCATATGGTCTACTAACTAGTGTCCATTATCATGCATGGTATTTAAGTTCTATATAAGGAACAAATACTAAATTATTATATGTATCTCTAAATAATAATTTACTTCTAATATCATAAGATGGATCACTTAATATTAGCTCTTTAGGGCGATTATGGACACCTTCATTCTCTTTCAAATTCAGCATTACCTTGAGGTTCATCATATCAATTTCTTCTTTATGTATCACTTGTATCGTTGAGTTCTCTTTCTCTTCTAAGGTGAGCTCCTTGATTTGATCTTTAATTTCATCTGCATCATCTAAAACCTTTCTCTTCCTTGATGGAAGATCATTAGACTCATCAAATATTACATGAATGGATTCTACTACAACTAAGGTCTTATTATTTCTTTCTACTATTACAAAAATTTTTAAAATATTAATTTTCAAATTCCTTTCTATGAACACTTCTAATGGATAAAACAAGAAAATCTTTTTCATTTGAAATGCTTCTAAAGAATTTTTGAAATGTAGAAAATGTTTCATCTTTATTAGTCAAAAATAAAATCCATGTAAGTTGAAAAAATCATCACAAATTATAAATCCATATGCAAAGATTCTAACAATCTAGAAGTTAAAATCATATTTTTAGAGCTAAAAGAAATTCTAGTTTTCCAAATTGACATGCATCACAAATCATATCTTTTTCAAACTTAAGTTTTGGCAAACCTTTAACCCAATCCTTTTTGAATAATTTAGAAAGCAAAACCATGCTGACATGAGAAAATCTACGATGCCATAATCAACTAAATTCATTTATCATAGCATTCATGGCAACTAGACAATCGAAACTATGGTTATTCAAATCAACAATATAAACATTTCTAAACTTATGACCAATAAATTTCATGCAATCATCAGTAGGATTAGAAATTATGCAAAGAGATGATTCAACTAATAATTTTAAAACCTTTATCACTAAAGCAAGTTAATGCTAAGTAAGTTATAATTCAAACTATTTAAAAGCAAGATAATATCAATAAAAAGTAGAGGAAGTGATATCACTTTTACCAATGCCAACAATTTTACTTTGACCATTATCTCCAAGGTAACCACTCCTCCATCATTAGCATCCAAAGTGATGAAATGAGATTTATCATCCATCATGTGTCTTGAACACCCACTATCCAAGTATCATTTTCTTTTAGCTTCACGGGTTGCAAGATACACCTACATCCAAAATATCAAGTTTACTTCTAGGTACCCAAACTTTCTTAGGTCCTTTGGGGTTAATCAAAATAGTTTCTTTTGGAACCCAAATCTTTTTAATATTATTGCATATATATGACTTATGACCTTTCAAACCACATTTAAAACATGTAATATTAGAAAATCATTTCGAGAGAAAAAATATTTTTCAAAAGCTTTTGTTTCTTTAAAGGATTATATCCTAAGCTTGCTTTATCAAAAACTACTTTTTGACTTTCAAGAATCATATTGAGTTTGATTGAGCTTAAAGTAAACTTATCTACTAAGGGTTTAAGTTTTTTTATTTTATTTTTCAAATTCATGTTTTATTGTAATAAAGAATCATTTTATTTTGAAACCTTTTTCTTTTCCAAAGTTAAGTTTCTAACTTAATTTTTTAATTCTTTATTCTTAGAACTAAGTATTATAAAATCATCAATTAATTCATAAAATACGCTATGCAATTCATCAAATGTAAAATCATCTAAAATGCTAGGACTTACCTCGTCGTTATCTGTCATGAAGCAAAGAATTGCTTTTTTATTTTTCTCTTCTTCTTTGAAGCTTGATGTGTCATTATCGCTCCAAATGGCTACCATAGCCTTCTTTTTAATTTTTTGGGGACCTTTCTTTAGATATGAATAATCTGGCTTATAGTGTCCTGACTTGTTGCATTCATAATAGATTACTTCTTATTCTTTTTCATTACTTGGCCCTCCTTTCAATGATAGCCTCTTTCTTTCTTCAAATTTTTTTCTCATAAATTTCTTAAATTTTTTTTGTAATGAGAGCCAAATCATTATCACTATCACTTTCACTTGAAGAGCCCTCATTTTTATTCATTTGGACTGCACACTTTAGTGTTATAAATCTTTTATTTTTGGACTCTTCTTCATCAAGATGTTGACTTTGTTGAAGCTCATGAGTCATCAATGATCCAATTAATTCTTCAAGAGATAGAATGTTAAGGTCTTTAGCTTCTTGTATGGCAGTGACTTTAGCTTCCCAAGACCTAGGCAATGATCTCAATACCTTTCTCACAAGATTAGCATTAGAATAATATTTACCAAGGCTTTTAAGCCCATTAATAATATCAGTGAATCTTGTGAACATATCAGAAATACTTTCATAAGATTCTATTTTGAATAACTCATATTTATGCATAAGCATATTTATTTTGGATTCCTTGACTTGATTGGTACCCTTATGGGTAACCTCTAATCTATCCTAAATTTCTTTAACAGATATGTATGTAGAAATATGATTAAATTCATTTGCATCTAAAGAACAATATAAAACATTCATGGCTTTAGCATTGAGCTGAGCCATTTTCTTATCATGTATATCCCATTCCATTTTTGGTTTGAAAACAACAAAATTATTTGATCTAATAGTGGGTGTATGAGGTCCATTGACTATGATGCTCTATAAATTATAATCAAGTGCTTGAATAAAAATCTTCATTTGTGCTTTTCAATAAGTATAATTTGTGCCATTAAAAATGATGGTCTATTTGTGGATTGCCCCTCACTCAATATGGAACTCATTTGGGTTGCCATGATCTTTGGCTCAAAGCTTTTTAAGACTTAAAATCAAGAGCAACCCAAGAGGATGGATGAATTTGATTCTTTAAAAATTAATAGACTAACTAGCAAGTATTGCACTTAAATATTTTTCACAAATAAACTGAGTATAGTGTGGTGAAGATAATATGCAAGCAACACAACAAATAGCACAACCAAACACAAAAGATTTATAATGGTTCAGTGCTAACCCTACACTTATATCTACTCCCTAAGAACTCCTTGAGAATTTTACTATCACCACTAGCCTACCTGGCTAGCAAATTTATTTACAGGCACAAGCAAGCCTTACACGCTAGCCTTTCGAGCTAGTTTTCTTGTTTATGGGTACAAGAGAACCTTACACACTAGCCTTTCAAGCTAGTCTTCTTGTTTACGGATACAAGGAAACCTTTCACAACCCTAGCCTTCTTGGCTAGCACTTATTTTCGGGCACAAGCGAGCCTTATAAGATCAAGCACAATAATATCAAGTTTATATAATAAGCTTCTAAAAATGAGCAGATAAACAATAAGATACACTTAGCAACTTGAAGAGATCAACATGAGGTAACTTCTTTCTTTAATAGCATAGCAGCAACAATGAAGCTTTCGTAGATGCTTTGAATGCTCTTCAAAGAAGGTTGTTGGAGCTTTAATAGAACTTCAAGAATCAGAAATAAATGAGCTACAATGGCTTTGAAACAATCAATGCAGCACTCCAATATACCTTTCTTACAAACAATAATTCTATCTTTTAAATGATTTTTCTCACAATATTTTCACGAATATTTTTCTTCTTTTTCTTTTTCTCACATTCACTGTTAAATCACTGTTCAACAACTCTATTTATAGCCAACAAAAATATAGCCTTTGTATGACCGTTGTGAAATAGAGAAGAGAGAGAGAAAACAATACTTGGCAAGCTTAGTTAAGAAGTCGGCCATTCAAGACAAAAATCCGGTTGCCTAACTCCAGAGTTTAGATGCCCAAGTGAAGAGTGTTAGAAGCCCCAAAAAAGAATCGGTAGAACGATTTTGAACACGAGGCAGACAAATATCCATCCGAGTGCCGTGAAAAAATGGCATCCCAATTCCACATAATGGTAAGCTAAGGAAAAAGTAGCAGCCCAGATCATAAAACCGGCAGCCTAAAACAAAAAACTGACAGCCTAATATAAAATTCATAGACCAAATCAAAAATTCAGCAAGCCAATTTTGAACCAGAAAAACTACCAGCCAAATGCTAAGAAAAATTAGCAACCCAACTTTAAATCCGGCGGACCAATTTTAAAGCCATGAAGCAACCAGCCGAATGCTAAAAAAAATTAGCAGCCCAACTTTTAATTCGGCAGACCAATTTTGAAGCCATTAAGAATCAGGGAGCCAAAATGAACACTTAAAAAAATTAGCAGGCTAACTCCATGAATTGACAAACCAGTTTTAATGTGCTAGACATCCAGCCGAAGGTCACATAAAATTGGCAGCCCAATATTTGAATTGACAGACTAATCTTTTGAGCATTTAGAAACAAGGAACAACCATTCGAAAGCTTCAAAGAAATAGTGGCCCAACCTAGAAAATCGGCATACTAGTTTTAATAGGATTGAGCCAAGAAGCTAACAGTCGAAAGCCTCATAAAATTAGCAGCCTAAGCCATGAACTAGCAGACCAAATTTTAAGAGCCAGGCAATCAATAGAAGGCAACAGAAAATTGATAGTTTAAAGACAAAATCCAGTATCCAATAAATACCCTTTAAAGATTTCTTTGGAAAACATACAAAATAACACAGAATTTTAAATAAGAACTTATAAGATGATTGAATCTATTTCAAGACAATGCAAATATAATTAAACATGGAAGTCATTTTGTCAGATGAACTTTCCAAACATAAAACATATGAAAATCGTTCAATGATTATGAAATCCAAGTTTATTGAAAAATAATTTAGTTGCTACAAGCATATTTATACATAACCTATATTACCTTTCATTTTAAAGCATAATTTACCTTAGTTTGAAGTAACACCATCTTCTTGATGATTCATCTAAAATTTGTTTAACTCAACCATAAGATTATTAGTATTATATTTAATTATTTTGTAGTTATCAAAATCAATATAAGATCAACAGGAATGAAGATGAAAAATATTCTCCGTTGTAATCCCTAGCGACAAGCGTAAGGAAACAAAAAGCCACGAGTCTGAACAGTGAAGTCCCAAACTATGTCATTACCGTTTCAGTTTTGCACACATCCTCAGTTTTACGGTGAGCAAATAATTAGTTGAGCTGCAGCAAGCATTACATGAACTGACCTTGGAATGATCCTGATTGGATTCATCTGATCTGGACTTCAACTATTTATTGGTTTAGGCCTGGGCTTTTCTTCTAGTCTTGTGAGCCAAACTTGTGACTTAGAATCATGGTTTTAACAAGGTATCAACATGATCTAAGTAGGGCCATTTTGTGAATTCCCTGGAGAATAAAGGTTTATTAAGGGAGCCTTTTTAAGGGGGGGAGGGGGAGGGAATCAAGTCTTATGAGTTTGTGGATCAATTAAGACACCTCTCATCTGAGTTCTGATCCTCTCAGAGTTCAAGGAATCATCCACTATCTATGTATTTTCAAAATGGCCAGTGCTTGGACAGGGTTTACTTGTTCTGATGCATCAATGATTTACTTGTACGCACCAAAAACGAGTTCACTTTGTGCCTAAACCAACCAGGCTCAATTCAAAAGTTTGGAAGGAATGATGTTGTAACAATCGAGGACTTCATCCAAAAAAATTAACTCAAAGATATCATTTCGGCTTCTTGATTCTATATAAGCACTCAAGATCTATCCAGTATATAATTAATATTAAACTAAACATGTGCTAACACAAGCGCTTATATATTTTCTCATTTAAGCTTTGATCTTCTTACCAGACTAAGAATCTAAATCTAAATTCAATTTCAATTGAATTACAAACACTATGTTCAATCCATGGTCAACTTTGAAAGAATCCATTTGCAATGATCCATGATCTATATGAATAATGAATTGTCTCAACTCAACTCAACTCATCTAAGCCTTTTCCCAACTACATGGGGTCGGCTATATGAATAATGAATTGTATTTACTTTAATACTATTTATAACAACTTAAGGTCTCAACCAATAAGACCAACAATAAAATAAAAAGACTAGATAAAAAATATTATTTAAGTTTTTTAATCTTATATAGATACTTAAGATCTACCTAACAAACGACTCTTATAGTACTAAATATATACAAGTATGAGCTCCTACATACATACATACATACATACATACATATATATATATATATATATATATATATATATATATATATAAACATATACATATATATATATATATATAGGTTTGGTCTCGGCTTTGTTCCCAAAAACTTTTTCTAGAGTCTAACCTTTTGTGCCTTTTGTTTAAAATTTTGAGCATATTGTTTAAAATTTTGAGCATATCGGATAGTGTTGGCTTGCGCTCACACAGAATCCCAAGAGTCCCATCTCATGGGACTCTTAGGATCCCATGGACTCTTCATATCCCTCTAACGGATCCGCTCTCGTATCCATCCCAATCCATAAGAGAATATCTGAGGTGTCTTCTTGAAGAGACGCGAGGGTTTACGAAGAAGAGCTTCCCTTCCTCCTCTTCCTTCACCAGCACCGCAGCTTAGGGATATGGACTCACTGAGGACTCTGGTAGGCGGTAGCCTCAGATGACTGATAATCCGTTGCTTCCGCTGCCATCGAAACAAGGTATGTTCCCTGTTTATAGCTCCTACAATTGGTATCAGGGATAGGATTTGGATCAATTCTATGCAAGTTGCGTGACTGTCCAATCCTTCTAGTTACACCATCTACTCTTTTTATTGTTCTGCCCTATTTGATCCCACATGATCGTGATTTAGCCAGAATGAGTGAAAGAAAGTACAATTTGTCACAGGATTATCCATGCCGGTAATAACAAGCACTCCTAGTTTCAAAGACTTTTTGGATTCGATGTGATGGCACATAGGGAGGCCTGAATGAAGGTGATCAATCTCAACCGTTGAATTTGTTTAGGCAATGCAACCAAGTGCTTAAACACCAAGAGCTCTTTTAGAGGCAAAATCCAGAGCTCAATAGTTGAAGGTAGGAGAATCAAATACAGCTCTTTTTTTCTTCCCCCATAGAAAAATAGTTCTGAGGAGGAGTAGAAGTTCAAAGATCCAATTATCTGATGGAATAGTTATTGAGAGAGCCTCAGCCTCAACCTGACACCGAACAAATGCTCCTCCAACTTCTCTCAATGCCAATGATTTCAAAGCCAAGCTCTACAGTCTAATGACTCTGGGCTAGTGGTCCAAGGTGGGGATAGAAAAAGCAGAGGTGGCATCTTGTCACCCAGGATTGCTGGAAAGGAAACGGGTTTAGAAGACAATGGTGCAGTGCTTGGGGGAATAGAAGGAATGTTGGGAAATAAGGTCGAAGGAATTGGAGGCAATGTAGCCAAGGTGGGTTTGGTTAGAGGAGGACATGGTGGCACTGTTGGCATGGGCGAGAGAGGTGGCAAGGCCTGCATGACTGCTTATTGAGGCCATTAGCAGACGTAGGAGGAGTCAATAGGAAGAAGCCATGACTACTAATGGAAGAACAAAAACCATGTTCTCTTGATCTGGTTCTGTGGACAACAGCAAAAGGAGGTGGAAATAGTTTTTGAGATTGGTTTTATGTGTCATAGTGTCAGAAGTTGTGGGCTCACCATTTCATCAATCTTGTTTTGGACAGGGTGTTGCATTTGATTGGAGGGAACACATTGAAATAGGGGAACCATCATATCAAAACTTAAAATCAATATTCTTTGTAGCATAGCACAGGTTAAATAATACTAATAGTTTCTTGCCCTGACCCTTGCAGGTCTTAAAATCCACAGCTTCCCCATTGTCAGCATAGTATTCTAACCGAGCCAATGAGCCATAAAAAATAAATAATAAAAACAAATACACAAAAAAGAAGAAGAAGAAGAAGAGAGAACATTACTTATATCTATAGTTTCAAATGTATAAAGAAGTACCGTATTATCAAAGAGAAACAGTTTTGTTCTTCCCAACTAAAGTCTTAGCCAAACAAACCATCATTGATAAAGCGAAATATAAATGAGCACTGCTGATACCATCCATCAACTATGCATTATTACCATCTCAACAGCTATATTCTATGTTCCTATTTCCTTCAGTGCTAGATTGACCAAGTGAATGAAGCATTCTGTATCATGGTGATCACACTCAAGAACCTTCTTAATTGATGACATGCACTCCTGAGAAATTTGTTGGTGTAGAGCAGTGTATTCGAGAACCTGGTGCCATATTTCTCCAGCATCTATGGCACACCGAGCATAACCCCCCTATGAAAGAAAAACACATTGAATCTTCAATCAGCCTATCTAAATCAGCATAGGACACATGGAAATATAAAATATTTTGACAAATTTAAAAGAAATTACAAATTTAAAAACTAAGTTCCAGGTTTATTTTCTTACAGTTTTAAAATCAGGATATTGATAAGTACAGGGATGATTGCATGTTAAATGACAAGGAAGGAACAATTTTAATGTATCAATTATATCTGAATGGAACTGTAAAAATATGCTCTATGATTCAAATTTAAAAATGAATTTAAGACAATTGAGAGAATCCAATAAACTATTTAATTCAATAATGCATTCCTCTGTTGTAATTGTTCTTGGGTTTTACAAATTTTTTACCTTCTTTTCTTGAATTTTGATTGGGGACTATTTGTTTGTGTTGTTAGGTTACATTTCTACAAATATTTAGGAATTTCATCCAAACATTAAAATATTTCTTAAATTATATTGAGACACGAATCTCTTTCACACACTTAAGAAAAATAGAATTTGCTGCAATGAGACGTCCAAGGCAGTTGTTACATAACAGGATGTCTGATTGATGATATTTGATTTCTTCTTTTCTTGAATTCTCCTAGTTTCTGGGTTCTTAGCTACTCTTGTTTCATTTAATTTCATCACTTCAATATAATGCAGAACTTATTCAAAGACCTTTGCTAGAACTGCTAACAGTTCTATTGTTCCCATTCCTTTTAATGCCAGCAAAAAGTAAGAAGACGGTGTAACTTACAATGTTGATGAGCTTCTTTAACTCATGTCTTGCATCCGAACTCCTCTCAGAGGTGAAACCTAGAGAAGAAAACATATCAAAGTTCAAGTCCAATTGAAGAATTTGTACTTGATTGCCTGAATGCAGAGATCAAAGTAGATTTTTAAAATTAGCAGTTTTTTGAAGGAGTTGGTAAGAGGAGGGAAAGTTAGTAGTCCAATGGTGAAGTAAGTGAGCACCTTTGTTAGTTGAAACAGTGGATAATAAAGAGACAATTCTCATGTAGGTAAACTCCAGGCATTTGTATGCAAGCACTGCAACTTCAGGTTTCCCATTCCTCTCATTGGTTATTGCAGTGCTCCTACATTTGAGTGCAAATTCAAATCAATAAATGGATATAGCTGGCAAACCATAAGGATGAAAGAAAAAAGGGAAAAAAAGTTAACAGTGAAAAAATCCGGATGTAGTTACTAGGCTGGGCCTGTTCCTATATCTCCATTTTTATTTTTATTTTTAGTGAACCACATTAGAGGTTGAGACTACATCCTCTACAAAGCAAGACATGTAAACAAAACAGAGTTTGTTAGATCGCTAATGAAGGAATATTAAAGGAAAATGACATAATTTAGAAACAAGACATCTAGTCTTAATTTTGGTAGTTGGAGGGTCATTATTTCTATTCATGGTTCAAATCTTAGGTACAGTATGGGAAAACATATCAGCTATGAGATGGCATTCAAATCTTGAGCAGTTCTCAGAGTTTCATCCATGAACACATACAAAACTTGTCAAGGACATTTGTAGTTACAAACTTGCACATATTACATAAATATTCTATCGAATAATTTAAGTGATATAAAGCTCCAAATTTTAAAGTGGAAAATATGCATGCCAAGGTTTAATATTCTAACTGGTAATGTAAAATTTAGTCTGTTCTCTTCTTCTTCTTCTTCTTTTTTTTTTAGGAAAAAAAAGAACCCAATATTGCTGTATTGTGGGTGCCAATTGATTCAATTGGAAGAGCCACTTAGGGTTGGGTACTAGAAGTAGGTCTTAGTCCTCCTTGCACTACTCTAAAACTTATTTTCTCAAGCACAAGAAATCCCATAAAGCTTCATTAAAGAGTTTAAAAGACACATAGAGTACACCATATTAAATTTAATTTCATGACACAATGAAAAATGTTGTACAGATGCATATGCATTGAAAAAAAAGGGCACCACACCATATCAATATAATTTTAAAGTTCACCATATTTATCTAGATAGCATTGATCGATCAACATTGCCAGGTAAAACAAGTTTCTGAACTAGAAATGTAAAAAAATATCACTCTACTAAGGTAAACATCATCTAATATATGTTCACTAAATCTAGCCTCTTATCTTTTAAAGAAGTATTTCAAATGTGTTACCTGAAAATCATTTCTGCCTCTTTGTACTGATCATACGCTAGACTAGTATCCCTTAGTCGGTTAGCTTGAGCAAGGCATTCTTCGAGCAAGGATGCACCATTTGAAAATGTTGTTGCTCCATCAAGTTGTAATGTACCAACATTTGCTTCTTGGTTCTACAACATTCATCATCAACATCACGTTAGGCAAATGATAAGGAGAAAAATATCATAAAACAATAAGCTAGAGAATGAAGATTCCACAAACCTGCATCTGATCAGCTAAATATGTTAGGCTTTTAGCATCCTCCAGCATAGTAAAAGCCATACTGTAACGTTTTAACTCTTCATAACGCTATGTTACATACCAAAATCATGGTCAGATAGGACCAAATACAATACTATTAGTTAGTTTCTGGACTTAACCTCAGTTACTTTTTCATAAATATATATTTGATGAAAGAAATAATCAAAAGAATACAGAGGACCTTTACCAGAGCTCTCTTCTGAGATCGTACAAATAGCCATATGAACCACAACACATAGGCCCTGAGTAAAAGATCAAGGAATTAGGGGATAAACATAACCTAGTTAAATAGAGTATGACAGTGAAGTATCAACAAAGGCTTTTGGTTTCTCATAGCTATTATATGCTGCAACTTCCAGAAAACAAAATAATGAAGCTAAAGAATGAACGGCAACTTTGAAGATCATTGAAGATCCTGAATTTAACTACACCAATTTCCAAATTGCACTTTGAGTATGGTATATAAATTGAGATTATATGATCAACCACCACAAGGGCAGTTCATGACAATAGTATGCAGGGACCATAATACAAAATAACTAGTGAACTATGAAAATATATAAAACAAACTTTCCTGTGACATATGATAGGGATCATGGTGCAATTAATTTATGAAGGCAAAACCTTAACTGTCAGAATATGTTAATTGGTAATTATGCTTAAATACAACATGCCTAGATAATTAGCTTGATCCACAACTATATCAATTGGGTTAGTTTTATAGACATTGAGCTTTACCTATAGGTGTCTCTAAGTCTCATCAAATCAATTGAATCAAATGAAGTGATTATTGAATTATCGTTCATGCAACTGACAGAAGATCCAGAGACAAAATTATCTTTAGCCAATAAATATGAAATGTAGCAACTTACTGAACATTATTTATAAAATAAAAGAAAAAATAGTAAGGATAGAGCAAACAACTTACTGAATAAAAATAACTTCTTTTCAGAGAATAATGGTGGATATGTATCAGTCAAACTTAGGACATCTCTGGTGTGGGCAGCTAACCCCTGGTGACTTTTTATTTGGTTTATCATATTATTGCTACTGATTATAGGAAGAAATCGTGTATGTCATCCACAAATTAATAACAGGAGGATAGGTTTGAGCCTATCCATGAAATTAATTGGCTAAACAAATATGCAGAATAATCCTAGCTAGTGGAGCAGAAGATGAACACTATCCAGTGAAATTCAATTAAATCCATCAAACTACTTAAATCCATAGTTTAATTGCTATCATCAAATAATCTATCCTTTGCTTTGACACATGTTTCTGAATTTCTGTTAACTAAAGGATAGGGGATAAATCCTGTTGTGATAATGCTGCAAACTATTATGTTTTTTATGAAAAATATGATGGGGATGCCAACCAGATGAAATAAAGCAGGTTATGTGGTAAGCTATCATGTTATCACTGACAATTTAGGTGGCTGATTCTATATGTCAATAAATGCTAAGGATATTCATGAAGAACAACCTTCTTTTGCTTGAACAAAAATATCTAGAGCTCATATGGTGTTGCAATATGACAATATATTTTTGTTCTAAATTGGATTGCTGATTAGTTCTTTAAATGCAGATACCAAAGGTCCAAAAGGCAAAAAAAAGCTAAAACAAACAAAGATAAGAAAGAAACAGAAAAGAAATCAATAAGGGTGTTTTGTTATGACAAACATCTTTTTTGACTCTATTGAAGGTGAGCTGTATTGGTTATATTCCTTGAGTTATGGCCTGTGAATTGAGTTTCTGAAATTATAAAGAATGCATCGCTAAATAAAACCATCATCATAAATCACTGTAAACCATGCCAAGGTCATAAAAGATGATCCATTTACCCATAAAAATCCCCTTCCAACTAAAACAAAGCCAACAGAAGGAGAGCGATAGATGCAAAGACTCTAAAAACAATACAGAAAAGATGGTTTTGAAGTATAGGTTAAGGCATATTCATGGTTGGATCAATACTGGCAAGCAATCTTTACTGCCTATATATTCTGATATTTAACAAATCATATGAGTTGTGGCAATGCAACAAACAAGTATCAGGTTATCATTGACAATATGGCTGCTTCTATGTATCAGTAACTGCTAAGAATACTTAACCTTCTTTGCTTGAATGAAGATATCTAGAGCACATATAGTGTTTTACATTCTAAACTAGATCACTGCTTAGTTATTTAAATAGTAAAATTTTAGAGGTTTAAAAAAGGTAAAACGACTAGAGATATGAAAAAATAAGTAAATAAACAAAACAATCTTAATCACTCATGTTTTTTTGAATAGCTAATTTCCTCTCCTGACGACATTAAGATTAATGGATTATTCCTACACTCATGCTCAGTGAATTAAACTCCTGAGGCGACAAAGAATACATCACTAAACAAAACCATCATCAGTAAATCAATATAAACCAACCTTATAATAGATTACTGCTTTTCCCATTAACATTCCTTCCAAAAGTAAAGCTACACACGACACGAAATTCTGAATTCTCAAGTATTTGGTATTTATTTGGCTAACAAGTAGGTACTTGCATAGACTTTCATGGAAACATGAAAAGGCTATTTGGAAATTTTTGTTATTTATATTGCATGCATGGAATGGAAGGCTTGTTCTATTCTATGCTTGCACATATATATGGCTAAGCCTATGCGGAAGCAAAGAGTGACAGATTTGATATTTTAAATGATAATTTTTCTATTATTCCTATTTTTTGGTGGATTCCTTGTTAGAGGAGTATTTATCTGGTTCCAGTTATACAACATTTACATCCAACTTAGCATTTGATCCACTTGTTTCTTGCTTCAAAAACTCTTTAGGAGAAAGATTGTAAACTACACCTATGAGGAGAAAAAGAAGCAGGAAACAAGCAAAATAGTAGAAACACTTTGTGATAATTATTGATCAAATCAAGATCTCACTCAAACTAATCTTAGGATATATTATATATTAAATTACTAAAAATAATATATTCCTAAACCTCAAAATTTTTAAGTTCCTAGTGGCCTTCAAAATTATAGAATTAAGGCAAAATGTAGGGAGAAAAAAAGCTGAAGTTAGTAAGAACATTAGTCGCTGAAGGTCAATTCTTGAATGAAGCCATATTTAGGTTCTATCAAGTAGATTGAACATTATACATATTTTAGCAAAAGCCATACTAACTCATATACTTAGCCACCAACGTCACTAGCTCTTATATTCATATTTTACTCCAATCTCGTCATGTTCTTACTTGGAAAAGAGTGTTCATTAAGTTTTACTTATACCGCCTCCTTATTTTCTATTTAGTCTTTGGCTCCCTTATTGCCTGCATCAAAATCTCTCTAATGAAGAGAGAGAATGCAAGCTACCCTTACATGTTATGAGGAGAAAAAGCACAGCGAAGAAGCAGCAAAGTAGAAAAACACCTTATATAATTGTTAATCAAGTCAATATTTTACTCAAACTAATCTGAGACCATCTTATATATAAAATTAGTAAAAATAATAAATTCTCAATTCTCAAAATTTTTAAAATTAGAAATTTTAGTCAATGATACATACACTTGTAAAATTCTAAGTATTTTTGGATATATTTGGCCCACTACATTAAGAAAAGAAAATCTTAAAATAAAAGATTTCAAATTTTAAGTTCCAGTTGACCCCTCAAATTATGGAACAAAGATAGAATTTAGGACTAAAAGAGTTTATCAATTACTAGGAACACTAGTCTTCAAAGGCCAATTCTCGAATAAAACCGTATATTTTTGATAAGTAGATTGAACGTTATGTTTGTTTTAGTAGAAGCCATACAAAATCATGTAATTAGTTATCAATCCCGTTGGCTCTAGCATATATCTTCTACTCATACCTCTTAAAGGATTCTTTGTGAAAGAAAGGTGTTTATTTGGTTTCACTATACTATTGCTCTACCTTCTAACTAATTTTCATTTTCTCTATTATTTTCATCAAATTGTCTTTGCTTAGAAGAAATAATATTGACTACTTTTACATGCCATGAAGAGAAAAGGAACAAGAAATAAGTGAAGTAAAAAAAAAATTCTTATGATAAAAAAAATCAATATCTCAATTAATCCTAAACTACCTTATACATACAATTACTAAAAATAATAAATTTTTGGATCTCAAAATTTTTAAAATTAGAAATTTCAGTCAATGATATAAAATTTTAAGGCATTTTGGATATATTTGACCTACTAAATTAAAGAAAAAATTCTTCAAATAAAAGGTTTCCACTTTCAGTTCTTATTGACCCCCAAAACTATAGATCTTATCTAAAATGTAGAACCAAAAGAGTTTGACATTTAGTAGGAATGTTAATTTTGAAAGATTAATTCTTTAATGGAACCATCTATGGATTCTAACAAGCGGATTGAATGTTATATATGTTTAGTAAAAGCAATACAAATTTTTTGTACTTAGCTATCGATCTTGTATGTTGTTGTGTTAATCTTTTGCTTTCATCATTTTGAAGAATTCCTTATAAGTGGAGTGCTTATCTAGTTTCACTTATATTGCCTTCTTATCTTCTACTTAGCATTTAATTCTCCTACTTTTGATATCAAAACCTTTATACTAAGGAGAGATAATAAGGCTACTCTTACATTCTATGAGGACAGAAATAATAGGAAACAAGTAAAGTAGAAGAAACAACTTATAATAATTATTAATTAAGTTAATATCTCACTCAAACTAATCTGCACTATCTTTTACATAAACTTACAAATAATAAATTCCTAAATCTCAAAATTTTCAAGATTAGAAGTTTCAGTTAATGATAAGTACATTTATAAAATTTTAAGGCAATTCAGATATAGTTGACCTACTAAATTAAAAAAAAATCAAAGGCTTTTACTTTCAAGTTTCCATTGAACCATACAATTATGGATTTAAGGTACAATCTAGGAACAAAAGTGTTTGTCGTTTAGTAAGATTGTCAATTTCGAAAGATCAGTTCCTAAATAGAGCTATATATGGATTCTGACAAGCGAATTAAATGTTGTATATATTTTATCGAAAGCAACACAGAGTCGTGTACTTGGCTATCAAGCCTACTAACTGCCACGTTTATCTTTTGTTTCCATCTTCTTGGATGATTCCTTATAAGAGAAGTGTTTATCCAATTTCACTTATACTGCCTTCTTACCTCCTAGTCAGCATTTGATTTTCCTAATTCCTACATCAAAACCTCTATATATACTAAGAAGATAATACAAGCTACCCTTTCATGCCATGAGGAGAGAGAGTACAAGAAACAAGCAAAGCATAAGAAACACTTTATAATTATTGTTGATTAAATTAGTATCTCACTTAAACTAATCCTAGACTACCTTATATGTACAATTACAAATAATAAATTCTTAAATCTCAAAACTTTTAAAATCAGAAATTTCAATCAATAATAAATACACCTATAAAATGTTAAGGCATTTTCGATAAATTTGATATAATAAGTTAAGAAAGAAAGTTCTAAAATAAAAGGTTTGTATTTTTAAGTTTCTGATGACCCTTAAAATTAGGTATATGACATAAAATTTATGACTAAAGAGTTTGTCGGTTAGTAAGAATATCGGTTAACTAATTAGTTATTGAATAGAGTCATATGTGGATTCCGACAAGTGAATTAATGTTATATATGTTTTAATGAAAGCCATGCAGAATCCAAAGCTAAAGTTTTCTTGGAGGGTTCCAATGGATTCCGACAAGCAGATTGAACAATATGCATGTTTTAGCTAAATCCATGCAGAATTCTGTACTTGGCTAGCAATCATGCCGGCTATGGCATTTTTTCTGCTGGATCTAGTTTCTACATAAAGTCTATAGCTAAGACGTGTAGTAAGTGTAATCTTGCACGGATAGGTGTCATAAAAGAGCTACACAAAAAATTGGCATCCAAAAAGAAAATGCAATACACCAGAAAGCAATGTGAGAGGTACCATACTTAGCAGTTGGATAAAACTCAAGCTTTGGATCTACATGAGACCCTTGAGAACATACTGAAAAGAATAACAGCCATGTTATCTTTAAAAAGAACAACCAGATTAATTTGCAAAGCAGTTACAAATGCACAGCAGTGTAATCTTATATGGATAGGTGTCATGAACGAGTTACACTAAAAATTGGCATCTATAAAGAAAATGCATTAGACCAGATCTAGAAAGCAATGTGATCAGAGGTACCATACTCAGCACTTGGTCAGAACTTTAGCTTTGGATCTACATGAGACCCTTGAGAACACGTTGAGAAGAGTAAAGTCTTGTTTTCTTGAGAAAGAACAACCAGATTAATTTGCAAAACAGTTACATATGCACAGCAGTGTAATCCTGTATGGATAGGTGTCATGAACGAGCAACACTAAAAATTAGCATCTAAAAAGAAAATGCAGCACACCAGAAAGCAATGTGAGAGGTCCATACTTAGCACTCGGACAAACTTTAGCTTTGGATCTACACGAGACCCTTGAGAACACATTGAAAACAACAACGACTATGTTTTCTCCACTGGGAAAGAAAGAGAAGATTAATTTGCAAAACAGTAACAAACAATAATCACAATAAAGCAGAAGATGAGCAAAATCAGATAAAATTCAGTCGTCTCCACTAGCAACCGTAAGTTCATATATAGTTGGATCGATATCATCTGGCAACATATATTTGTTCTTTTTTTTCCCCTTTTTGCCTTGCCGCTAATCTTGAGTTTTGATCAAGCGAGTCCCTGAAAATAAATCATATCATAGCAATGCAATAAACCGGCTATCAAGTTATCACCTACAATATGGCTATTTCCACAAGCAGCAAACGCTAGGTGCACTCATGAACACCTTTGGCAATATAATCTCATTCCAAACGGATTACTGCTTGGTTCTTTGAATCAACAAGCTCAGACGTTCATCTTTTTATTTTTTATTTTTTGAGAAAATAGCGGTGGCAACGCCGCAATTCAGATGTTCAAAGGAGGTAAAACAAACAGGACTGGAGGAATGGTCTTTGAATCAACAGGGGAAATTTTCTCAAACATCCTCTTTTGACCATATTAAGATCAAGAACAACTTCGATGATTTCTTGAGACATGATCACTTTAACTTCTGGGGGTTACACAGAACACATCAGGACTAAAAAGAACCATCATCAGCAGATCGCTCAAAATCATCAAGATCTAAAATCTGATGTTTTTTTACCTGCCATCTTCTTCTTCCCACCGAAAGAATCCCGACATAGAAAGAAGATATTTTAAGACCGAAAAAAAAAAAATCATCCTGATGAAAGAAGAAAGCATGCAGCCATAAAAAACCAAAGAGAGCACATAAACCATGCCTTAATGGATAATTCAACCCTAAAAACGATTGCATATGCCATGAGAGCCAGAGAACACGAAGAGAGAGCTATATATTTTTCTCTCACCTTGCCTTGCGCCGGTAAGATCATCTATGAAGGATTGCCTCAGGAAACCGAGAGCAAGGTTGAGTCTTGTCTCCTACAAAGATCAACAGATCATCCATAAAATTGATGAAGAAAAATAAATCTCTACAAATCGAAGACGCCATTTTTTTCTAAGAATTATATATCAAAACACGTATCAAAGAAACACTTACTAGGTGTGGGAAATCGTAATCTCCAAGATCAAGCGCTGAAGAAGCACTCTCGTCGATTACATCTCCAAATCCGCCATCTTCTGCACCAGCCATCGATCTCTTCTAGTTCTTCGGCTAAAACAAGCTATCACTGCCACGGAGAACTGTACTCAGAGAGGACCGGTGATGGGAAAAGAATCCCCTCTGGCCCTGATCATTTTAAGCCGGAAAAAGGAATGGGAAAGGTAAGTAGTAAATGTGAGTGTCGGAGAGAGGGATAATTTCCTTGCTCATGCTTTCCTAACTCAGGGAGTGCTTTAGATGGAAACTTCGCACCCCCGTGGCGTGTTTTTTGGATATCCATGAAGTTAATGCACGTAAAGACAGAAGGTAGTAACAAAAGTATGCCTACACTTAAAAAGTTTGACCGTTGGGAGCTTGAACCCTGTTCGGTTCTTGGAACTGGATGGGTTCCAGTACAGCATTGGAGCTTCTGTCTTTCCTTTTTTTGGTTTTGTCTTCCGGTGATGCATCCTTTGCGTTAAAAAAAAAAAAAAAAGGAAAAAAACAGAAACTCTATAGTTTATTGTATCCGTTGGCCATATGTTATGCTTTCCTTTTCCGCCACCTTTTTCCCTCCCTCTCAGTTTCGCCGCCATGGGAATGGTCTGTTGGTGGAGGTCTGGATTATTTGGACTTGTCCGATCGTTGGATGAAGAGCGGAAGCAGATCTAGTGGAGAGACGAGATTAATTCACCGTCGCACCACCCGTGGTACGTTTGTTACAGCGATGAACAGGGTGTTGTTGCACAAATGCGGATGAATAATGTACGTGTCTGAGTGTGCGTGAGTGAGAGAGAGTTCATAGAAGTGCATGCATGTTCTGTCTACCACCAGTACTTGACGCATGCTATAATGCATGCATGGCATGCATGGCACGATTACCTCATGATAGATCTAATCTGGTTGCCAATAACACTTCTGTTGACATGGATCTCTACATCGATCAATGGTTAACCTCCATCATATTCCCTATTGTTTGCGGACTGTGAATACGTTATGGCCCTTCGGGGCATAGATACTAAGGTCTCCAGTAGCGCCGTCACGATCGCCTCTGCAGCTTAACGCCAAGAGCATCAGTTCTCTAAAAAGAAATATTAAGTCCCCGCTTTCACTCTCCTAGCGACACGCTAGGAAGCCTTAATTTCTAACATGCATGAAGCCACGTAGAATATTCTACAGGCATTGGTATTGAATTCGACCATGGAGAACTTAGATTCGAAGCTTTTCGAGTTGATAATTTTTCCTGACATGTGAAAGGAAACGTCAATAGGTATGATTACTCCCAAAACCATTTGCCAGCCGTGTAAGAGAATGCAGCAGCCCTTGGCAACGCGTTGCTTACCTGGCCAACATAAAGCTAGCACAATGCAGAGCCTCCGCTCTCAAAGACCACTACCACACTCTCAATGACACACTATAAAAACTCCCTAATATACATGAAGCTAAGGAAGTTCTTTTTTTTTTAACTAACTCGATCAAATTAAGTTGAGATTAAGTTACAGATGACAATGATCTGAGCTTCAACATTCACTGTCAGACTCCGCAGTTCATTGCTGACTCGGCTGGAGTACTCACTCTTGCACTCTTACGTTGCACAGCATAAATATTCTGCATACCAGGTGAGCCTCCGCTTAGGAAATATAATTCTTACAAGCTGCAGCTGAAGGCTGAGCCAATGGTCTACATGACTGAAGAAGAACAAACTTCCTTTCTCAGCGTTTTGAGAAAGTAGAAGGCTTTACCAACAAAGAATATAGATGGCACAACCAGGGAAATGCACACATGGTAGTTTAATATAATGAATCCACAATTATTCACAACTCTTTTTTCTTAAAAAAAAAAAAGGGGTGCAGAACGGGCTCAGAGCAGTTATACATATAACAGAAAGGATCGGTCATGTCTTGCTGAGTGCACATGAAAAACAACGAGAAAAAAAAAATTTCCTTTCGATTTCTCATAAGCGAGCAACATAGGAATTTGCTTGTGTGACATATCTCACCCACCGATATGGCTGGTAGGTCTTGGATTTCTTTGCTATCTGTAGATATCTTACCTGCATTGGACCAAAACAAAAAACAAAAAAATGAAGGCCATCAGTAATCATTCTACCACCTTTCAGCACATATATAGATAATATTACAAGATTCCCATCCATGCATCATCCAAACAAAATCCTCTTAATACTAAAATTAAACTTCAAATCCGTCACCCACCCAAAAACATGAGGATAAAGTTCACAAGTTCTTATAAATATTATCTTTAAAAGAAAAATAAAGAAATCAGTCTATTTTTGGACTATTGTGAATAAGCGGTTGGAGTGGTTCTTCTGCCTACAAAAGCTTTACCATCAGAATATTTGGCATGTTTGCATACAATTGACCGAATTTCTACAGGTGCTTACTAGAGATCCAACAACTGAACCTCCATTTCAATTTCAACAGTCAGCGGTCTGGTGAAGGGTTTTACAGGAAAAACAAAGGCATAGAAGTGCTGGTTTAGCTCGACAACAAGTAGATGAAATCATGAGCAAATAAACAAATGAAGAGATGGTAACCAACTGAATAGCTCACCTGAAGCTTTGATGCATTGTACATTGGTATAGTGAAATTCATGTTTACAGGCCCAGCTTCTCTTGTGAGATTTCCTATATTTCAGAATAGTTATTTGCAATGACGAGCTAAGACCATACTCAACTCAACTCAACTCATCTAAGCCTTTTCCCAACACGAGCTAAGACCATCCCAAACATAAAATATTACAGAAAATAGAGATAACAGATTCAAGATTCATACCATGTGACTCCTGTGAAAATGTGAGCTTTGCGCGTAATGTATGTTCAGACCCACCAACAATCTGAAATATTATGGATTATTTTAAACCAACATGTAGGTGATGAAGTTGGGCATATATGTATAGTTTCAGACACTATAAAATAAGCTGAAAAATGATCTCAAATTAGATGCTAAATGAACAAAAGCAACTCTCAACTCATCTAAGCCTTTTCCCAACTACATGGGGTCAGGAACAAAAGCAACTGACATGGAAAATTTAAATAATAAGTAAAATAAATGATAAAATCTTGCCTTCTTTAGACACCATTCAAGTCTCTTCATTCCTTCCTTAAAATCAGTAGTCTGTCCAAGTGCCCCAGGTTCCAACTCAAAACTAACCCTAAACATGATTGTCCATAAAAAGAATTAATCAAGAGACAAACATGATAATGTAATTCAAACTCCAGGCAGAATAGCTACTCTCACATCTTACCGAAGTTTTCAGTGTTATGTGATTAAGAAAATAAAATAATATTTTTTTAACACCAAATATAGGCACAAACTCCCATTTAGTTACGTTACTTACGTAGAAGGCTTCTAAGGGTTTCTTTGGTTGCAAGGAAAGCAGCTTAGAAAACTGCTTTTTTCCCCTGACAAACCCCATTTTCCATTTGTTTGGTTCCGCAGAAAAATAACTTCAAGAATTTTTCTTTTTTGAGAACTGAACATTCCTTTTTCTGCCAAAGAGTTTCAGAAAATGAAAAACAAAATCAAAGGCCCTATTGGAAAAGCATATTGGGGGTCTGTTTTTGTTTTCTTTTTCTGTTTTCTTTTTCTTTTAACTAATATTGGAACTTCGATTTTCCGTTTACAAGGAAAAACTTTTCTGTTTCCACAAGTTTTCTTGCAGCTAAACAAACTCAGAAATAAAAGCCCAAAAAAATCATGTTTGATATGCTAGTGGTTCTTATGTATCAGATCTTAAATATCCAATATGTAAAGTTTAAGGCCTACATCTTTTGAGTCTCTCCATGTTGTAAGCCGAAAAATGTTCACAAGGACACACATGTTGCAAATCCATGTACATATTATTTCCAGACAAAAAAGCATTTGATGATAACATATAGATTAAAAGTCCACCAAAACCATTTTAAAGAAAGCTTCCAACCATTAAGGAAAGCTAAGGATAAAATTCAGAAGCAATCAGAAGAAACTAAATTGAGGCACAAAAAATATTACCATCTTCACAACAGAGCTCAATACAAGCATCTTTTAGAGGGAGTGTTAAGCGAGTCTGGTTCTCAGATACCAGAAAAGACAGCAGCAAGAAAAATCGGACAATGTGATATGTGGTGAATGACCAATGTATCAAAAACAAAGAATTCCAGAAGAGGCACTGAAAACTGCCTCATACATGAGCTGCAGAAGCAAGAAAAAGTAATCACCTTGTTGTATAAGTTGGCACTGGCATCTGTACTGCAATCGTGTTAGCAGTCACACTTGGCGAGAAGTCAGCACGTACTTTCAGAATGACTTCAGCCTATTTATCATAAAACAAAATATACCCAGACTTACTGAAGACTTAAGTCAAAATTTATGATATCAACTATGTATCTTCAGAAGTATGTCATAACAGTAAACACCTCAGAGAAGTATGCCGGCATGTCTATACCTTTAATGGTCCTGCTTCTTCAATCAATGCATTAACACGAAAAGGAGGCTTGAATTCCTGAGTCATACGATAGTTCATTACAGCAAATTCTCCATCTGGAGGTATCTATGACCAAGAAAGAAATGTTAAGAGCCTAAGTCGGCTGCAATAATAAAAGAGAATGCCTTAAACAGTGTTATGCTCACTGCATCAAGTCATAAATAGAAGAGTGGTTTGACAAAACTGAAACTGTTTGCAGCTGTCATATATATCTTGTATAGAGATCTACTTACCAATGTCAAAGTTCTGTCTATGTCAAAACTGTCAAGATGCACAGATTCATGGAAATTACAATCATCAAGTATCACGGCCCCTCCAGTAGAACTTCTATAGTCTGTTGCATAATCAAATTCATAAAAGTAATGTGCAAATTGTGATAACAGCAAATGGCCCATACATCAGTTTGCAAAGTCCTATTAACTGTAAAGTGGTGATATATAAGTTTGCACAATTCTGGGATAAATGTCATTAAAGGAGAAAAAACAACAGTTTCAATAGTAAAATGACTGAATAGATATTATCCCTTATCATGTTGCATAACCAAATTCACATAAAGAACAATGGTTGATAACAGCTAATGAACCATATATGAGTTTGCAAAATCTCATTGATTGGTGGATTAGCAATATCTACTTTTGCACATCTCTATGTTATACCAGCACGCATCATCAAGAAGGGGAAAAAAGTTTAAATAAAAAACTACTAATGAGGCACCACATCAGGATCCTATACACATGGATTGTATTTAGCATTGGATTAATAAAAAACAATCGACAGTTTTCAGTCACCAACACAAAGATCAACATAGACAATTATGACATTCATGGTTTCTACTTGGTAGAAGCATCCATTCCAGTCACAAAAATGAAAGGTAACATAACAGGCTAACTCAGACAATGGATGTTTGTGATCAGTGAAATGATGGAAGAAGAATACATGATTTATAGTATCAAAAGTCATAAACAACATGATAACTGTCATGCTGAGAATCCTTAAAGAAAAATAACTAAAAATATTAGAAAGACATGACAATAGTTGTTTCTTCAGAAAAGTCTTATAAGCATGTAGTTTACACATTATACCATAGACAGACGTCCCACTTCTACCAATGCTCAAATCCTCATTAAGAGCTAGACGAATTTCTGGATTTCCACTAAGGTAACTTTTCATTTGAATGGTCCCATCAATCTCAGAGGTAAGTATATAGCCCTGTTTAGAAAGGTAGAATATCAGAAAATGGGTTGCTAACTATAAAGACACAGATATAATTGCTAACGAGGAAAGGAAAAAAAAATGCAAACTGAAATAATGTGATATTTCACATAATACTAACAAATCTTTAATAAGAGCAAAGAGAAGTCACCAAAAAGATTAAAAGACTGCTATAAGCATTTAATAACATTGAAAACAAAAACAGAGTGAAAAATACATTCTGTCTGTAGGTTAAAGGAGCAAGCAGATAAATTCACATGACCTTGACCAATTTTTGCACCAAAAGAATAACCAAATAGAGTTAAAATTTCAAATTTACATACTTAAATTATCCTAGCAAATTTGGAAAATGGCATTAAGTGTAGATTAAAGGAGCAAGTAGATAAATTCACATGATCTTGACCAATTTTGCATCAAAAGAATAACCAAAGAGTTAAAATTTCAAATTTACATACTTCAACTACCCTAGCATATTTGGAAAATGGCATTAAGAATTCACAGAAGAAAAACAGCTTGTTGTAATGATACTTCTTAAATAAAGCAAAAATTACTTGTAATGAGCTACATGAACATGTCTATATTGGTACCCTAATCCTTAGCATCTGCATTACATGCATATAACTTTGCTGACAAAGACTTGTATCCAAGGAAATGTAAACTATTTGGTTTCCAAAAATATCAACTAAATTACACGAAATAAACTACATATTCACTCACACTAGAGCTAAATGTCACACTTATTTTCTCGATCACATCAACAAATATTTCCTCTCTTTTCCTACCACCAGGCTCAGTGGCTACAACAGATTTGGTAACAGCTGTACCCGGCATCCTTTTGGTGCCTTGCTGCAAATGCCCAAATATCAAATGTTAATCATAATATCAAATCAAATAGCTGCAAAAAGCAAGATGCCATTAGCACACGCGATGAAAAAATAAATTAATGATACCATAAACATGGCTGCAGGGCCAAGAGGTGGCAAACGTGCAGCATCAACCATTATTGGTTCATTAAATACATAAGACTTCAAAACCTCTGTAGAAGTGGTTTGCGGATATCCAAAGTCCTGAAAATAGGATCCATCACAAAATAAATGCCACCAGGGATATGTCAGCATTAGATTAATTATTACTTCGAACCATCATAAAATCACATGGTTGAAGAGAGGCAAGAATATGACAATTAAATATGCCTCGTAGAATCACAAATTAAGAAAAACAGTACATTGACAAAGCAATAGTTCTGCATTGATGAAGCCAAACATAACAGCACAAAATACTTACGATGACCTCATCAAGCAATTCATACACAAGTACAAAATTTTTCCGCAATGAATCTTCATTAAGAACTCCAAGGTAGTCCTTAATCACACGTGCAATCCTTTGTAAAAGCTCCAAAACAAGGGATGGTGAAACATTAACCCTTGTCGTTGCCACAAATAACAATCCAGCAACCTTCACATGAATGTAGTTAACACCATCCACATTCTATCGAGACCAACAAAAGAAATGAATTGTAAGAATCAGTGATGAGAAATATAAGGACACATACTGCTAGATGATATCACGAAGTGAAAAATGTCAAGATACTATTGATGGAAGGACACAAGCAGAGAAGAACAAATATAATATAATTAAGATATTTTATACATGAGATGTTGCAACAGAAGAATAAGATGAATAATGGACAGCTAGACATACTACCGCTATTGAGCATAAAGTCAAAATCCAACATTAACTTTAACATTGACACCTTTTAATATAATTAACAACAAAAAAGGAAACATTTATTATGGACTCAGATTCCACGACCATGTGGGTGCACTCTCGAATTTTTAACTCCATGGACAGAATCGCCAGTTTGATGCTTTTGAAGTGAACTTTCATTGCAGTTATTATAAACTTTTCTCCATAGATGTAAACTAATTCTAAGATGAAAGAAAATAACCAAAACACAAATGACAAACATGAAAGAAAAAAAGTAGAAGCTGTGAAGCATCATAAGACTATGAGAACGACATACTAAATCTTCATCATTACAATCCAAACATTTTTTGATTAAGATTAGTTCTGCGATGGAGTGCCTTCCCCATCCCTTCCCCCAAAACAATACACACAAGGAGATAAATGCACAAGCAAATACAAACAAATAAAAAGAGTAGAAAATTTGTGTGTGCCCACGGTCCACTGAACTATGCTGAATCGGTCAGTCCAAGGCAAACCAAACAGAACCAAACCGGCCAAGAATCGGTACAGTTTGGTTCTTCGAAACAGCATATGGACTTAAATGGGTTCATGCTTGACGGCGGCTTCGGATTCGGGTTCAATTTGACCTGTTTAAATGATATAAAAGAGCCTAAGAAGCCATGATCTTTCACAATTTCTCATGAAAACCTTAGCTCTAGCCACTCCTCTCTTCTCTCTAGAAAGGCCTAGCTGTCCGTCATCATCGCCGTCCACCATCGTTCATCAAAGGAGAGAGATTGAGAAAGTAGAGGAAAATGGAAGTTGTCGCCATCATCCATTATCTCTAAATCATCCAGTGTTTGTCAAAGGTAAGGTCTCTTGACTCTCTCCCTATCTTCCTCTCCTCTCTCCTTTTTTTTCTTTTTTTTCCTTGGCTTGTTGCAGTTTAATATGGTATATAACGGTATTGTACCGACCGGTCGTCAACTAGTATGAGGTACCGGTTTGGTTTCACAGACTTTCTATGTGCCATAAAACTAAAGCAATTTCTATAGACAACTCCAGCACAAATGGAAGATGCATATTTCCAAGCTACAATACAAAAGTATTGCCAGCACAATTCATTCACTAAGGGGCAACCTCACGTGCTTCCTAGCTTCTAGAGAATAAGTCAAACTGCTATTAGGAGCCTTTTGTTGTGCTAGATGGATCCAAGTTGAAACATATAGTCTGGTACACCATATGCTGGGAGTACTATAATTGTCTTGGCCCCACTTAGTGCCTGCCCTTCATCCAAAAGTTGAAGTCATTACATGGCTTGAACTGAACTGCACTACCTGTTTTCCCATCCCCTCCCCTGCCCCCCCAAACCAAAAAAAAAAAAATCGCATATGTATAGAGTTAAAATTCTTTATTATTTCAATAATAAAAACTCTGCTTGAGTAATTCTGCACAACAAAAATAACATCACAGAAGTTGGAACCTTGTGACTAAATTGGTTGCTGAGAAAACTGTGAATTCTATCATAGAGGTGATGTGTCACAGAACAAAAACCTCAGATGCAGTACAGCTGGATACAGTATGTTCTTAATTTTGTTTCTCAATTTTTTTGAAGCAGCTCTTTTAATGAAATATTGCTAATTGTAGATTTAAGGTTTTCATAAATTCCCATCATGTGTACTAGCACTCATTTTCCACAATTTAACATAGCATCTGATGAAATGTGCTGTTTTAGTATTCAAAAGATGATATCCTAGGTTATAAAGATGACTCAGCTTTCGCATAATTACAAAAGAAAGAATGGTTAGAATTTCCTTATGATGTGCCAAAGGATCAAACTCTAACTAAACCAATTAGGAAAACCTCAGTAATAGGATTTCCAACTTTAATACATACAAAAAGGTGGTTTAATTCATCACAGCTCCTGAAAACTTAATCAAATTTCTTGACCTTCAAGAAGAGGTGAGCCTCTCTCCTTTCTTCCTATGTCCCTTTAAAGCGTGACTTTGCAATTATCTAATGCCCATGATTATGTAGAATCAACACTGCATCAACTAAATTGACATTCTCCACAGGTATAAATATATGACTTGCCAAACATTAAAATTCTCTTTTCTACCGTTTGCTTATTGAGACCAACATAAGTTTGGATATTCAAAAAAATTATTGGAATGCAATGATAATTTTCATCTAAACAACTTCTTCTGAATTGGAGTTTCCATATAAAACATTTTCATATTTATAATTGATTAAACAAATGCTCAAAGCATGGTTTTAAATCTCATGGGACAGATATATTCTGATTTTCTGACAGAATGAGATGCCCTACGTCCCATTCCATCTCGATTTACAAACCCGATCGGGCATTCCAATATTTGCTTGAAATGCTTTTTTTTCTTAAAAATAATTGTGAAACTTTTAGTGCTTTATTCGATTTTTAAATATATTTAAAATTTAAAAATTATATCTTTTATAATAAATTAGATTTATTTAAAATTGATACTATAATATATTATGGCCACAATGAGATGAAAGGGGATGTCGAGATCGGTCCCAGAATTTCTCCGAAAAAAGATATTTCAGTTGTCGCGGCCTTCGTCCCATTGAGACTTGAATCAATGGCTTAAAATTTGATAATTTATGTGATAAAATGTATTCACTAGTACGAAGAAGTCATGACAATTATTCCCTCGTAAGCGAGACTACATGCAAGGAAAACTTACCAGCATGTTTAGGAAGCTTAATGATGTGAGATGGTGTCTATGACAAGTAAGCCTAACACAATGCTAGTTGAAAAAATATAATTTTAATAACACATAATAATAGGCTCCATTATAGTGGCCACACTAAGAGGATCATCCATTTATCACGAAACTTACGTCTCAACAAAATACTAGTTAAGACATTATCAAAATTCAAGAGTAAGACTTGGTGCAATAGTAAGGTTACTCCATTGTGACCTTAAGGTCACAAGTTTAAAACATAGAAACCAACTCTCCACAAGCAGGAATAAGACTGCATAAATTTTGGCCCTCTGTAGAACCTGCAATGGTGAAAGGATCGTTCACTAGGCTGCTCTTTTAAAATGTTATCCAAATTTCACTTTAATAGGAAGGAGTGTGATATATATCAGCATTTTACCATTAAGTTTTGCAACTTTCAAAAGGATACATTCCTATCCTCTGGACAAAAAGGAAGAAACATTTCAAATATGAAGTTTTCAACATTTAAGTTGAATATCAGATTGTTTCAAAGGGGGGATATTTTCACTACATTTACTGCTTGAGAAATATATCGACCATTCTCGTTTTTTCTCATTAAAATAAACAACCATTAACCAGAAACAGCTGGTTACTCACGAATGCAAATAACACATCTAGAGTTGTCATCCAGCCACCATGCTGACCATTCTCAAAGGTAGAACTCCAAATCATTATTTTCAATTCCAAATTGGCAAACTTCTTTTGCATACTGTGACATTGTTTATGATCACATGACTATAATAATTATTAGAGAACTCTTACTGTTTGTTTCAATTAGGGCAGAAAGGAAGGATTTTCAGTTACACCCCTGAATGTTGACAGGTGGAATAAAGATATAATGCATTCTATCATTGTTATTTGAACATAATTAGTCATGAAAATAACAGCATAACATTTTAAGCCCATTACTTTAGAAGATTGAGTATAGATTTGGTGATCTCGCCACAAAAAGGAGTATACTATAAATAGAACAAGTTGTGAGGACATGGCATTATAGCATAATAAGAAAATTGCCAAACAGTTATTAAGCTTCATGAGGAAAAGTTACTAAATGCTCAGCTGTTTATTCGGTAGGCTAAGCCTACAAACTTCTTCAAGACATTTATAATAGTGTCTAAAAACAAATACATACAGCTATCCAATAACTTTACATACGCAAATACCTACAAAGACAGGTGGTGCCTCCTCTGCTTCATCCCCTTTCCAGAACTTCACTTTCCGGAAAAATATTTCTGCACTCCCTTTTGGCACTTCACCACGATCTGCATCATTATAATAAAGAAAAATCTAATTTCATATGGATTTACTCAACAGGATTGTAATCCTATATCAGGTCTGTCATCCTGAACAAAACAGAACAAGGTTCAAACATCAGGCAAAGTAACTTCAATATGGTTAGAAGAAGAAGAGACATTGCAGACTGACAAGCTTTTATCAGAGCTCCATGGCTAATCAACACATTGGTTTTATTATAAATAGCCTTCCACGTGTTTTAAAAACTGGAAGCAATTGTTTTTCTCTAGAGATATGTACTAAATCATTTAAGAGAAGAACTCAAAGATAATAGAAGAGAAATATACAAATTCTAGCATATATGAAGATCGCTACTTCATAGAATACCAATCATTGGGGATTTAAGTATTTGAATGGAATACTCAATTTAATGATTTCTCCATAACAGCATATGTATAATAATGTGGAGATGTAATACTGTAAATGCTGCCTTCATATGTGTGTGGACTCTTTCTTGAGCCTCAATTTGTTTTTGGAGATATTCGTCTTGAAGTCAAAGGTGAAGCAAGCCTCAAGCGATCTTTTCAAACATCGATGGCAAGTCCTGGTCCAGTGGAAACGGCCCACACACTTCAAGCTTCCTCAAATTCCTTTTCTGATTTTTTTTTCCTTGACGGAGACTTTATATACAGATACAGTCACAGAGCACCAGTATTTATAATTTAATTTCAACAACAAAAGCTATTGAGTTAGTTCACACATCCATGATATAACTCAAGCTACAGTTATGATCAGTCCTGCAGCAAAGCAGGAAAGGCATCAAAACACAAACGATATGTGGGAACAAAAAAGGAATTTGAAAATAATACTATAGTATAAGCTAACTAAAAGTTCAGATTCATCATCAATCCGACAGTGTAGCAGAGAAGGCATCAAATAAGGGCAAAGATGGCACCTTAGGCATTACTCAAATCTAACTAGACTCCAGAAGGCAGCCGATATCATGATCAATCTCACACAAATTCAGTAGTTTAGACATTATAATACGAATTAGGATTGGAACATCACTTTCAAGAACAAAGAAGCAATCACTATTGCGGTATAGGATAGCCATCGTCATTAATTCGGTGAAAAGAATTATAGGGAACATGGATCGCATTCAAATCCGTCGAAAGCCAATTCGTGTTCCACGGATCGCATCGCCCTCGCGCCGATCAAGGCTAGGGCTTTGACTCACCAACGAGATCTAGGGAGCAAGCTGGAAAGAATAGACAAGGGGAGGGAGCTTACAGTCGCGGAAGACGATGTTGTCGCCTCTCTGCGACAGCACGAAGAACTGCGAGATCATGGCTTCTCGTTAGGAGGTCCAGGGCAGGAGGAGGAGGGAGCAAACTACAGATCGCTGCCGGTGATGCGAGCCCTTCCGAGTCCTTCCGGCTCGAGCTGGGACTCATGCGAAGGGAATAGATATTATTAGCACCGACTCTTTACCGGCGACGGGAAAGACCGAGAAGTTAAATAAGCTAGAATTTTTTATAAACGATAATTTAGGGACCGTTGGATAGGAGGGAATGGAGGGGAGGAAAAAGAATCCAAGAAAAAAAAAAAAAGTTATAAATTATTTTATTTAAAAAAATAAAAGAAAAAAAAAACAGTGAACGTTGCAAGTTAAAAGAGATAAAAAGAAGAAATAAAAAAATTAATTATTTAAAATTAATTATTTAGCAAGAACGTGAAATAGTTAAAGATGCAAATTATATAGTTAAAATAAGATTAATTAAATAGAGGAGTGCTTCGGGAGTATTGTATGATCGGTGCATCTCATTAAAATTAAAAGAAAAATTCTATAAAATCGCTATTATGTCAGCTATGCTATATGGAATATAGTGTTGGGTAATACTAAAATAATATATGAATAAATAAGTGTAACAAAAATACGTATGTTAAGAATGATATGTGATAAAACTTTAAAAGATAAAATTAGAAATAAACATATAAGAAAAATGATAGAACTAGCCCTGATTGAAATAAAATAAAAGAAAATCGATTAGGATGGTTTGATATTTATAACGAAAATCTTTAGATGCTCTAATTAGAAAGAGTAATCTTTTAACAATCCATAATAAGGATAGAATAGAGGTAGACCAAACTAACATTGATAAAAATAATTAAAAAATATATAACTAATTGTAATTTGAATGTCGACTTAGCCTTGAACAGAGCATAGCAGAGTGGAGGAAGCATATTTATGTAGCCGACCTCATGTAATTGGGAAAAGGCTTAGATGAGTTGAGTTGAGTTGAGTCAAGTTCTATCCAAATAAGATAATTGATAATATCTTTCTTTTTCCTTCCATCATTTTCGAACAATAGAAGAAGAACAACCCGTTCTTCTTCTTCCATCCCTTTTGTTCTTTTTACTCTTCCATTTTTTCCCCTCTAAAGATCCAAACAAAACCTTAGTTTAAATTTAAAATGAAAATTTAAGACTAAATAAAAATTAGCAACAAGGAGTTGACTTATTGATATATAGAGCGCATTACTAGATTAAAAAATATATAATTAGATTTAAAAAATGTAGCCATAATGGTTAAAAATTAAAAAATCAAGTTCAAATGCTAATTAAAAGATGATTAATCAATAACCTAATATTAATTTGATTGCTCATGCCTTTTACATGAAGGACAGCTTTAAATTATATGTTTTATCAATGATTTATGTCAACCTTCATTGAATGCTTACTCCTTTTTGTTTTACTCCGATCATTGTTAAATGAGTGGACCAACACACATAACAACTAAAGTCGGCGTCTTTCAATTACTTAGTCTGGGTCGCATAGGATAGGTTAAAATATTTTTTTCACCACTTTATTAGATGCCAAATATGAGGTGGAGTTTATTCATTTTGGCTCTATATAATAATATCTCAAGCCAATCCAACTTGATCTTTGTTGGACCTAGGGATCTAAAGCAATTCAGATCTCCTAGAACTCCAAAGGATTTCTAATCTTTAAGAATTTCGCATTTAAAGGCAAAGAATTGCATAATTGGAAATTCTATTCTAATCTAGTATGCTCCAAAAGAGTTGTTTAGCATGGATGATAAAAACTGGAAGCACTCTTACAAGTCGCCTGTCACGTCCCAGACCCTATATTGGATCTAGGGATGACAACTCGCTCATGCAAGGCATCCCGAAATATAACATTTAATACAAGAAGGGGTAATAATTATATTTCGTTCAATTTAAATGATTCTTAATACAAACCATAATCATATGTTTTAGGCTACATATCAAAATGCATAATTCAATGGGGTTACAATAAAGTACAGGATCTAAGTCACTCTGATAGCTGCTCCAACTACCCCATATCCCCATCTTCAGTTCTGTGGCTCTGAAAAACATTGTGAGATTTAAATGAGCTCACACTCAATAAGTAAGCCAACTATAATGTAATATAATCACTTCATGCTTTTATCAACTAAATTTTTCATAATAAACATCTGCCAAGCTTCCATATTTCAAATACATTTATCATGTTATCAAAACATGCATCATATGCTCAAAATAAATTTTGAAAGCAATTGCCATATATATTATATCAAGAATATACAATTTCAGGATAAAACCACTGTACCACTGTAAATAGCATATAAAAAAATATATTTTTATACCAATATCTCACGGCCACACACTATGTACACAGAACACCCCCCCTCGGGTGTAACATCCCCCTCGGGTGTATCCTTCATAAATATCCCCTAGGAGTCAGGGTCCTGGAACCAGTGTCATGCACTCACATCCTGCCATATCTGGCTACAACACACCCCAAGAGTGTGCTCTCCATATACCCCCCTATGGAGATGGGTCTCGGTGCCATGTGGCATAATATTGTCATATCCTGTCATAGCACACCTCCTGGATATGTATTCTCCATCTACCCCCTTATGGAGTTGGGTCCCGGTACCAAGTGAGTCATGTAACATATCACATCATATCATATCATAGCAGACCATGGTGGGACATATTATCATATACACAAGGTATCATTTTCATGTCACATTTGCCAAATAGCATGTATATTTATAAAACCTTTAACAATTTCAAAGGTCGTGCCAATTGATCAGTTATCCACATAGATACCCAATTATTTACAAAATATAATAAATAATAAACTAATCATAGTAAACGCTCATTTGTAAAAAAATTTAATTCTAGTCCATTTTTTTCGTTTTTCAAATAATGCAATATATAACAATATAGCCTTTAAATACATAATTTTTATATTTTAATAATTTATGAAAATTATGATAAATGACTTACTTACCTTCTGGCACTAATCCAAAAATGTAATTCGGCTATTTAAGCACCTGGGTACCTACAGCATAAATTTCCCAATTTTTAGTCCCCAAAAAATAGCATATTGAAATAGCTTTTAACCTCTACCCAGTTTAATCCTGGGGCCATCTTGGGGCTTAAATATCTCCCAATACATAAGCCCAAATGGGAAGATAAAAATATCCTCAGAAACTAGAATCAACACTGATCCGGGGTATATTTTTATTTTTCCATTTTCCGCCCAATATAGGGTCCAAATCGTAGCCCAAAAATTGCTCGCGAGACGGCCTAATAGGGCCCAAAAGGGGGGACAGCCCAAACCGGCCCGCTCCCCCAATCTCCCCCGCCTCCTCTGTTTCGTCCGAAACAGGGGAAGCGTATGCCAGTGGCTAGGGCCGCTGCCGACCACTTTCCAGAGGGGCCCGGCTGCCATCGACTGGCCCGGAGCCGGCCGCCACCGTGGCCGAGCTCCTCCCCCTCTTTCCCCCTCTCAATCTCTCTCTTTTTCTCCCGACACCCGCCGCGGCTGCCACCTGTGCCGGTGGCTTGGCCGGCCACCATGGCCGGCCGGACCTGCACTGGATGCTACCCCGGCGCCGGTGGAGGCCGCCGACCACAGCCCGGGCCCGGCGAGCCGGCGGGCACTTCGCCGGGCCCAAACCAAGCCGCGGAGCGGCTTGGTTCCGCGATGAAGGGAGGGCCGCCCGATAGCCCTCCACTGCCCCACTCCGGCCGCCTCGAGCGGCCGGAGCCTCCTCCTCTCTCCCTCCTTCGGTCGCCTCAAGCGACTGGGCATTGTAACGGGAGGAATCCCTCCCGATTCCCTCTCTCTGTCATGCTTCTCTCTGCTGAAACAGTGGACGAAGGGGGGGGGGGGGGGAAATTACCTGCTTGTTGATGGAGATGGGTGGAGGGAAGACTCCCTCCTCCCTCCCTGTTTATAGCAGCGCGGGGAGGGCCTCCTCTGCGCTCGTGAGAAGAGGGGCACCGCCCTCTTTGACCGGCGGAGCTGGGGAGCCGCCCGCGTGCGGTACGGCTGCGGCGCCTCCCCCTCCTTCGGTCCAAGAAGACGGATCCTCACATGGTGAGGATCCGGGGCTCACATTCTCCCCTCCTTATAAAAATTTTGGCCTCGAAATTGATGTGGTTCATATAACATTTAGAATCTAAAGCCTTGATCATAAGAATAATTATCTTTTCATTTACATATACTAAGATACAAACAGATAAGGATATTTCTTTTTCACTTCCTCCTCCACCTCCCAAGTAGCTTCCCTCTCATAATGGTTACTCCACTGAACCTTGACATAAGGAATGCTACGTCGTTTTAAGACTTGGTCCTTGCGGTCCACAATATGCACAGGATGCTCTTCATATGTTAGATCATTCCTTAACTGCATGAGTTCAAACTGTATCACATGGCTGGGGTCAGAAATGTACTTTCTCAACATAGATACATGAAATACATTGTGTACCCCAGAGAGCACTGGAGGTAATGCCAGGCTATAAGCCACCTCCCCTACTTTGCTCAGAATCTCAAATGGACCAATGTATCGTGGACTCAATTTACCTTTAATACCAAATCTCATCACATTTTTGGTTGGTGATATCTTCAGAAAGACATGGTCCCCAATCTGAAATTCTAGCTCCCTTCTTCTCACATCAGCATAGCTCTTCTGTCGGCTCTGAGCTGTGCAGAGTCGTTCCTTGATCAACTGTACTTTCTTTACTGTCTGCCGAATCAGCTCAGGGCTCAACAATCTTCTCTCCCCATATCATCCCAACATAAGGGAGATCTGCATTTTCTTCCATACAAGGCCTCAAATGGAGCCATCTTGATACTGGCTTGGTAACTATTATTGTAAGCAAATTCCACTAAAGATAAGTGGTTGTCCCAAGCACCACCCAAGTCCATCATACAGACTCGCAACATGTCCTCTAGGGTCTGTATGGTCCTCTCAGACTGCCCATCTGTCTGAGGATGAAAGGCTGTGCTGAAGTTCAGTTTGGTCCCCAAAGCTCTATGAAGGCTCTTCCAAAATTGGGACACAAACCTAGTAGTATCCCGATCTGATACAATAGATACGAGAATACCATGAAGCCTCACAATTTGCTCAATATACATGTTGGCCAATCTCTCACTGGAAATCCCTACTCTGAATGGCAGGAAATGGGCTGACTTTGTCAATCTGTCTACAATGACCTATACTGCATCATTGCTCCTGGGGGTCTTAGGCAGTCTAGTCACGAAGTCCATAGTAATCTTCTCCCATTTCCACTATGGAATCATCAAAGACTGGAGAGGTCCCGCAGGCCTTTGATGCTCAGCCTTCACTTGCTGACATACTAAACATTTGGCCACATACTGAGCAATCTCTCTTTCATTCCCTTCCACCAGAAGTTTTCTTTTAGGTCTTTGTACATCTTGGTGCCTCTGGGTGCACTATATAGGGAGAGTAGTGAGCCTCCCTTAGAATTTCTGCTCTTAGTTCCACCACATTTGGCACACAAAGCCTTCCATCAAATCTCAGGGATCCATCCTCCATTATAGCAAATTCATTTTGAACCCCTGACTTCATAGCTTCTTTAATCTTTTGCAGGTCCAAGTCTTCCTTCTGAGAGGACTTGATCCTGTCTAACAGAGTTGGTTGGAGTACGAATGCTGCCACCAGCCCATCGGACCGCTGTACTCGCAATCCAACCTCCAACTTCTCAAGGTCCCTCTTGATGTGAGACTAAGAAGTGATCATAGAAGCTAACTCCAAGGAGGACTTCATGCTCAAGGCATCAGCTACCACATTGGCCTTCCCTGGGTGATAGTGCAGGTTTAGGTTATAATCTTTTAGTAGCTCCATCCACCTCCTCTGCCTCAAATTTAATTCCTTTTGAGTGAAGATGTACTTTAGACTTTTGTGGTCTGTGTACACATCACATGTCTCTCCATACAGATAATGCTGCCAAATCTTCAAAGCAAAAATCACTGCGGCCAACTCCAGGTCATGGGTAGGATAGTTTTGCTCGTATGGCTTTAACTGCCTGGAGGCATAGGCTATCACCTTCTCATTTTGCATCAGAACACATCCCAATCCCTTCCGAGAAGCATCCGTGAATAGGGTGAATCCTCCAGATCCTGACGGAAGGGTAAGGACGGGGGCTGATACTAGGTGTTGCTTCAGCTCCTAAAAACTTCTCTCACACTCCTCAGTCTAGTCAAACTTCGCTTGTTTTTGGGTCAAGCGAGTCAGGGGTAGAGCAATGCGAGAGAAGCCTTCCACAAATCTGCGATAATATCCAGCCAGCCCCATGAAACTTCTTACTTCAAACACATTGGAAGGCCTACACTAGTTAACAACTGCATCAATCTTCTTTGGATCCACAGATATGCCATCTTTAGATATTATATGACCCAAGAATGATACTTGGCTCAACCAGAAGTCACACTTCTGCAACTTGGCATAAAGCTTCTTCTCCCAAAGAGTTTGCAGAACAATTTTCAGGTGGTCCACATGCTCCTCATGGCTTTTAGAATACACCAGGATGTCATCAATGAATACCACCACAAACTGGTCCAAGTATGGCTTAAAGATTCTGTTCATCAAGTCCATAAATGCTACCGGGGCATTAGTCAACCCAAACGACATCACCAAGAACTCGTAGTGGCCATACCTAGTCCTGAATGCTGTCTTAAGCACATCCCCAGCCTTGACCTTGAGTTGATGGTATCCTGACCGAAGATCAATCTTTGAGAATACTCGAGCTCCTTGGAGTTGATCAAATAGATCATCAATCCTCGATAGAAGATACTTGTTCCGCACTGTTACCCTATTGATTTCTCGATAATCAATGCAGAGCCGAAGACTTTCATCTTTCTTTTTGACAAATAATACTGGAGCACCCTAAGGAGATACACTAGGTCTGATGAATCCCCGGTCAAGGAGCTCCTGTAATTGGCTCTTCAACTCTTTTAGCTCAGCCGAGGCCATACGGTACGGGGCCTTGGATATAGGTCCAGTGCCAGGGGCCAAATCGATAGTGAACTCAACCTCCCGATCTGGGGGTAGTTCGATCAAATCATCAGGAAATACATCAGGAAATTCCCGCGCCACTGGAATATTCTCCAACTTGACCTCATCTTGCTGAAGATCTTTAACCATAGCAAGAAATCCTTGGCCACCCTTCTTCAAATGCTTGGCGGCCTGTAGTGCTGACACAAACACTGAGGCCAAATGCTCCTGACTTTCAGTAAAACTGAATTCAGGTTGATTAGGAATTTTGAAGATCACCATCTTCCTGAAACAGTCTACTGAAGCATGATAGGAGGCCAACCAGTCCATCCGAAGGATAACATCAAAGGATTTTAGTGGGAGGACGATTAGATCGGCCTTCAATCTCCTATCCCCCATGTTAATCAGGCAAGATCTGCATACTGAGTCTACCCTCATAATATCACCATTTGGGAGAGCAATGTGCAACTCCTACTCTAGGGGAACGGGTGCCAAAGATTCATCCTTGGCGAGATATGTGCTAGATACAAATGAATGCGTGGCACCCGGATCTACTAAGAATTGAGCATAAGCATTGCCTACTTTAATTATACCCGGTCACAAAATTTAGTTTGTCTTAGATGTCATGAGGTTTAACAATACTTTTATCATTCATGATCAATGCATCCCATTGCATATGAATGAAACGATCTTAAACGAGTACTTAAGTAACAGGCGTACCTGTCACAACGGAGTTGGAGGCGGCAGCATCCTGTTGTGTGAGAGTAAAAACCCTTCCCTGGGTCCTAGGCTGCTGCTGCTGGCCTCTACCCTGATCTGTAGAAGGCTGCTAATCCCTCCGAAGGAGACAAGTGGCCATCTTGTGACCCACCTGCCCACATATGAAGTAGGCACCAGCCGTCCCACGGCACCACTTGCCCGGGTGGGAGTTTCCGCATTGAGGGCAACGGGTTTCCGTACTCTTCGGTCCTGAGGGGGCCTGATAAGGACCTTTCTTCTTGGCCTGACCTGAAGACTGGCTAGAAGGAGGGCCCTTTTTCTTCCTCTGTTGCTGCTCCCACTGCTTATGGACCACACCCATATCCCTCTCAATCACCAGGGCCTTGTTTACCATGGCACCAAATGTGGAGAGTTCGAAGGCATTGACTGCCTGCATCAGTCTGGGCCTCAGTCCCTCGGTGAACTTGATGATCTTGGCTCTCTCAGTAGCCACTATGTCTGGAGTGAACCGAGCCAATCGGGTAAACTCGGCTTCATACTGTGCCACAGAGAGATTTCCTTGCTCCAGTTTGACAAACTCCGACTGCATTTGTCTCTGCACACTATTAGGGAAGTATTTGTCATAGAAGGCTTACTTAAACTCTCCCCAGGAAATAGCCCGTCCATCCATTCGCTGCTCCACAAGTAGCCACCAATCATATGCCCCCCCTGAAGGAGGTAGGTAGCGAATCTGATTCGCTCCTCCTCTTGGCTACCATGAGCTGCAAAGGCTTTCTCCATCTCCCTCATCCATTTTTTAGCATCAGCAGGGTTAGTAGATCCACAAAAAGGAGCAGGGGCCAAGCTCTTGAACTCAGCAAAGCTTCGGCCTCCCCGCTAGGGCTGGGATGGAGCCGACTGAGCAGGCTGCGGAGCGGGAGAGACAGGCCGAGCAGGCTGAATTTGCTGAATCTGTTGCTGCATGGCTTGCATAGCCTGCGACATTCCCGCTAGAGCCTGAAGCAACTGGGCCTGAAATTATAGTTGATCATTGTCAGCTAAATTAACTGAACCAGAGCCTCCAGAAGCTTGCTGGCCTCCCTGCTGGCCAGAGTCACCAGCCTGGGAGTTCCCAATAGGCCGCAGACTCCTAGTGCGACTTAGCATTCTTAACTCCTGCCAGAGTTAGGTTCCAGTCAATATCCTTGTTAACCATAAAAATTCAGGCTTTCAAAATATATTACTTAAAATTTTTAATAAAGTTATCACCCTCCCAATGTAATCCTAATGTTTGCCTAGTGTCATTTGTGTTTGTCCCTAAGGTCAAACATAGGCTCTGATACCATATAAGCTGTCACGCCCCAGACCCTATATTGGATCTAGGGGTGGTAACCCGCCACATGCCGGGCATGCAAGGCGTCCCAAATATAATATTTAATACAAGAAGGGGTAATAATTATATTTCGTCCAATTTAAATAGTTCTTAATACAAACCATAATCATATGTTTTAGGCTACATGCCAAAATACATAATTCAATGGGGTTACAACAAATTACGGGATCTAAGTCACTCTGATAGCTGCTCCAACTACCCCATATCCCCATCTTCAGTTCTGTGGCTCTGAAAAACATTGTGAGATTTAAATGAGCTCACACTCAATAAGTAAGCAAACTATAATGTAATATAATCACTTCATGCTTTTATCAACTAAATTTTTCATAATAAACATCTGCCAAGCTTCCATATTTCAAATACATTTTATCATGTTATCAAAACATGCATCATATGCTCAAAATAAATTTTGGAAGCAATTGCCATATATAGTATATCAAGAATATATAATTTCAGGATAAAACCACTATACCACTGTAAATAGCATGTAAAAAATATATTTTTATACTAATGTCCCACGGCCACACACTATGTACACAGAACACCCCCCCTCGGGTGTATCCTCCATAAATATCTCCTAGGAGTCAGGGTCCTGGAACCAGTGTCATGCACTCACATCCTGCCATATCCGGCTACAACACACCCCAAGAGTGTGCTCTCCATATATCCCCCTATGGAGATGGGTCCCGGTGCCATGTGGCATAATATTGCCATATCCTGTCACAGTACACCTCCTGGGTGTGTGTTCTCCATATACCCCCTTATGGAGTTGGGTCCCGGTGCCAAGTGAGTCATGCAACATATCACATCATATCATATCATAACGGACCATGGTAGGACATATTATCATATACACAAGGTATCATTTTCATGTCACATTTGCCAAATAGCATGTATATTTATAAAACCTTTAACAATTTCAAAGGTCATGCCAATTGATCAGTTATCCACATAGATACCCAAGTATTTGCAAAATATAATAAATAATAAACTAATCATAGTAAACGCTCATTTGCAAATATTAATACCAGTCCATTTTCTTATTTTTTAAATAATGCAATATATAACAATATAGCCTTTAAATACATAATTTTTATATTTTAATAATTTATGAAAATTATGATAAATGACTTACTTACCTTCTGGCACTAATCCAAAAATGTAATTCGACTATTTAAGCACCTGGGTACCTACAGCATAAATTTTCCAATTTTTAGTCCCCAAAAAATAGCATATTGAAATAGCTTTTAACCTCTACCCAGTTTAATCCTGGGGCCATCTTGGGGCTTAAATATCTCCTAATACATAAGCCCAAATGGGAAGATAAAAATATCCCCAGAAACTAGAATCAACACTGATCTGGGGTATATTTTTATTTTTTCATGTTCGGCCCAATACAGGGTCCAAATCGTAGCCCAAAAATTGCTCGCAAGATGGCCCAATAGGGCCCAAAAGGGGGGACGGCCCAAACCGGCCCGCTCCCCCAATCTCCCTCGCCTCCCCTGTTTCGTCCGAAACAGGGGAAGCGTGTGCCGGCGACCAGGGCCACCACCGCCGCGGCCGAGCTCCTCCCCCCTCTTTCCCCCTCTCAATCTCTCTCTTTTTCTCCCGACATCCGCCGCGGCTGCCACCCGTGCTGGTGGATCGGCCGGCCACCATGGCCAGCTGGACCTCCACCGGACACTGCCCCGGCGCCGGTGGAGGCCGCCGACCGTAGCACGTGCCCGGCGAGCCGGCGGGCACTTCGCCGGGCCAGAACCATGCCGCGAAGCGGCTTGGTTCCGCGATGAAGGGAGGGCCGCCCGGCGGCCCTCCACTGCCCCACTCCGGTCGCCTCGAGCGGCCGGAGCCTCCTCCTCTCTCCCTCCTCCGGCCACCTCGAGCGACCGGAGCCTCCTCCTCTCTCCCTCCTTCGGCCACCTCGAGCGACCGGGCATTGCAACGGAAGGAATCCCTCCCGATTCCCTCTCTATGTCACGCTTCTCTCTGCTGAAACAGTGGACGAAGGGGGGGGGGAAATTACCTGCTTATTGATGGAGATGGGTGGAGGGGAAGACTCCCTCCTCCCTCCCCATTTATAGCAGCGCGGGGAGGGCCTCCTCTGCGCTCGTGAGAAGAGGGGTGCCGCCCTCTTTGACCGGCGAAGCTGGAGAGCCGCCCGCGTGCGGTACGGCTGCGGTGCCTCCCCCTCCTTCGGTCCAAGAAGATGGATCCTCACATGGTGAGGATCCGGGGCTCACATCGCCCAACATAGCATACTTGGCTCAGAACTCATAGACTTGGTAATTAATTGATCCTCAATTATTTGCCCAAGTTAAGTGAATCACTACCAAACGAATCATGATAACAAATCCCTTCTTTAAGGACCTCATGAATCCCTTCTTTAAAGACACCATCCGACTTAGCCATTATTAAAGCCAAATTAACAACAAGTGCCTTCAACTATAGGTTCAGTTGCAATAAGTTTTGCCTATCTTATTTGCCTACTAATATAGAAATCAATCCTGAAGGAGGGAAACTCATTGAAGGGGCATTATGCTAAGCATACAATGGCAACTTCCTGAATGATGATGGATATCATAAAGATGTGCTAAATCCATGTACCAATAAAATCTTATATCAAAGGGTCTCCTTTATGCTAATAAGGAGAACTCATGGCTCAAGGCCATCAATTTTGAGCTCTCCATCTTCTCTTGGCTTATTTCATCAAAACTAATATTTTTGCCGACCACTTCTTTTTGTGAAATACTGGGTGTTAATGATAGCTATTGGATGCAAGTAGAGGAGATATTTTTGTAAATCATAGGGAATCCCTACTCTTAGCATCAAAAATATTTTTTTAAAAAAAAAAATCCAAGCAAGTAGCAAAAAAATGTCAATCTATTATGTCGGGCTGCATTAAGTTTAGCAATCGAGAGATATTAATATTAATTATTCTATATATTACTTGTTGGGGGGTAAAATCGTCATTGCATTGATATCCGTGCAAGACGGCTAAGGCTGACCCCCTCCTTTCGGTTCCTTCCGGGCTTCCCTAGCTCGGCCTCCTCCGGGCTCCCGTAGCTCGGTCCCCTCCGGGCCTTCGTAGCTCGGCCCTCTCCGGGCTTCCGTAGCTCGGCTCCTTCCGGGCTTCCGTAGCTCGGCTCCTTCCGGGCTTCCCTAGCTCGGCCTCCCCGGGCTTCCGTAGCTCGGCTCCTTCCGGGTTTCCGTAGCTCGGCTCCTTCCGGGCTTCCCTAGCTCGGCCTCCTCCGGGCTTCCCTAGCTCGGCCTCCCCGGGCTTCCGTAGCTCGGCTCCTTCCGGGCTTCCGTAGCTCGGCTCCTTCCGGGCTTCCCTAGCTCGGCCTCCTCCGGGCTTCCGTAGCTCGGCCTCCTCCGGGCTTCCGTAGCTCGGCTCCTTCCGGGCTTCTGTAGCTCGGCCTCCTCCGGGCTTCCGTAGCTCGGCCCCCTCCGGGCTTCCCTAGCTCGGCCTCCTCCGGGCTTCCCTAGCTCGGCCTCCTCCGGGCTTCCGTAGCTCGGCCTCCTCCGGGCTTCCGTAGCTCGGCTCCTTCCGGGCTTCCGTAGCTCGGCCTCCTCCGGGCTTCCGTAGCTCGGCCCCCTCCGGGCTTCCCTAGCTCGGCCTCCTCCGGGCTTCCGTAGCTCAGCCTCCTCTGGGCTTCCGTAGCTCGGCCTCCTCCGGGCTTCCGCAGCTCGGCTTCTTCCGGCTTCCATAGCCCGCTGCTACCTAGCGATCCACGCCCCGACGTCCACCTCCGCGGAACCTGGCGCGGGAGAACTCAAGTCTACCCAAGCAGCACCCTGAGCAGGGGATCATATTAAGACGTGGCCTAAGACCTATTATAACCGCCCCAGGTCTACTCACCCAGATCCCAAGACATCGAGGGGCTCTCCCAGTCGTCGATCCCTTAACGGACAAGGCGTGGATTCTAACGGCCCCACAACGGCCTGATTCTGTCTACCCCCGAATCTTAACAACCTCAGTACCTTCCAGAAGACGCTCAAGTTCCCAGGTGACAGTCTATAAATACTAGTTTGGCAGATTACCTCAGGTACGCAACCCTTGACACACAAAAACTCTAGGGTTACCTCTCTCTCTCCCGGCAGCTCGTCGGTGCTCTGCCCTTACCAGAGCCTCCGATTGACCGCCCCCCTGGAGAGGTCTCCCGGAGAGATCCACCTCCTCATTGTCTGGTTGATCGCCGATTCCTTCCTCACTGACTTGAGCGTCGGAGGGCCTTCCGCGGAGGACCACCCCCGGCGTCCTTCCGCGTGCAGGGCTTCCTGTTTTGCAGGTCCGCCGCACCCCACTCCCCGAGGATCGACCGCGCCCGAGTCGGAGGACGGATCCCGGCGGCAACAGATTGGCGCTAGAGGAAGGGCCTCAAGTCCCATTAAAACTTGAAAGAAGGAGACAAGGATCTTGATCCGGAGAAGAACCTCTCTGATGGCCAACCGGAAGAGAGGAGCAACCTCTGATGCTCCCGATCAGGTCGCCTCCCAGAGGCCTGATCCGACTGGCGCCACAGCGCCGCAACCCCCACCTGTCGAGACTCCGTCGCCGCCTGCCATTCCGGTGACCCAGGACCAGTTTGCTACGCTGGTCCAACAAGTCCAGGCTCTCACCCACCTGGTCCAGGAGCGTCTTGCACCTCCTCCTGCTTCGCATCCCCAGAAAGAAACGACGACTTCCTCTTCACCGGCAACCTCCTCCTCTGATCCGCGTGAATCAGCGGATCCCCCACGTCGCCCCGGGGGAGACAAACCGGTCCCTCGAACCGGTTGCGATAGAGATCTTCCCAGATCTCGGCGAGCCCGCTCCCTCTCTCCGGCAACGTCTCGCCATGATTCAACACCATCTTTGCGGTTCTCCCGCCCGGCTGCTCCTCTCGCCGGTGAGGAGGAGATCCGCCGTCAGATCCAAGAAATGCGTCAGGAGCTGGACGCCGCCAAGCAGATCCACCTGCCTCAGCCCAAAGCAGAGCAGGGCATCCCTTTCTCTAAGGGGATCATGGAGGAAGTGATCCCCTCCCACGTCAAGCTGCCAACCGTCGAGCCCTATCACGGCTCCACTGATCCGGACGACCATCTCAGCAGCTTCCGGTCAATAATGATGTTCCATGGAGCATCTGATGCGATCCTCTGCCGGGCCTTTCCGTCCACCCTCAGAGGATCCGCCCGAACCTGGTTCAACGCCCTGAAACCGGGTTCCATTGATTCATTGATGAGCTGAGCCACCTTTTTATTGGCCAGTTCGTCAGCAGCCGCCGCCACCGACGGAGATCCGACTCCCTCTCCGAAGTCAAGCAAAGAGAGGGGGAGTCCTTGAGAAATTATCTTGGCCGTTTCAACAAGGCCATGTTGGAGGTGGACCACCTTAATCATGAGGTGGCCATGTCCGCCCTAGCGGGGGGAGTTTCAAAGGAGAGCGACTTCTATTTGGCAATGGAAGTCAGCTACCCCCCGTGTCTGTCTGATATGATGGCCCTTGCGGACAAATACGCTCGGGTCGAGGAGTCGCGGAGAATGGCCCGCGCTGAACAGACGAAGAAGAGGCAAGAGCCCAAAGTTCCCGACAGACACCGCCCTGTCCGTCGGCCAAGCCCACCTCGCCGCCAAAGAGTCCCTCCGCCGCCGCCAAG
>UESW01004729.1:269420-279584 GCA_900491605.1 Calamus simplicifolius
TTTTTTTTTATCTATTTGGTTAATTTACATAAGAATTTAATATAAAATAGTAAAGCTAAGAACCTTTCTTCCTCATATAGCACGTGTCAATTGTACCAAGTAACATTTAATGTAAGAAGTTTTTCTTTATCTAAAATTTTCTTCCTTTCATAATTACCGTCACATGTGTGCTTGATACAATAATGTTGTAGTGTTATTTTATAAGATTAATTGGAGTTTAATTCCTTGAATAAATGTTCTTTACTTATTTTTTAGTAGGAACAAAATTTTTTTAATAATTTTTATCCCTTGGTGAATCTTGAAATCAATTTGAAACTTATTAATATTTTTATGCAATGGTAGACCCTTTGAGATCAATTTTTTCTTTTTTTGAAGTAGAAAGGAAGAATATTTTTTTTAATGTAATGATAAATCCTTGAAATCAATTTCAAAGTCTATTATTTTTTTATGCAATTGCAGAACTTTGAAATCATTTTTTCCTAATTTTTCTTTTTTAGTAGAAAGGAAGAAGTTATTAATTTTTTTTGCAATAATAATTCTTTGAAATCAATTTTACAAAGGTATTAATTTTTTTATACAATGGTGTATCCTTGAATTCAATTCTTATCTTAATTTACTATAAGTTATTAATTTTTTATCCTTGAAATTAATTATTTTCCTAATTTCTAAATAACCTATTAATTTTTAAATCTCACGTTGTCTTACCTCTTTCTTTTTTAAAAAAAAAACTTTTTTCTTGGTTTACGAATAAGCTTTTATTATTATCTTGAAATAAATCTTTTTCCTAATTTTCAAATAAGTTAATATTTTTTGAAAAGAAACTAGCTGATGTTACCTCTTTTCAATTTTATGTAATGGTAGAGTCCTGAAATTAATTTTTCCTAATTTATATATAAGCTATTATTTTTTTTAGCTCATGTTTGCTTTTTTTTTTGTAGTTCTTTAAAAAAAGTTTATTTGTAAGAAAATATATCATCTACTTTTTAATATATAGTTTGAAATCGATTAATTTTTTCAAAATTAAAAAGATTAATTTAATGCATATATTTTATTTGTCTCATATTTAACTTTTTAAATGGTAATTTTAAATTTTAAATTTAATAATATATATAATATAAGTCTATTCAAATTTTGGAATCAGAATCAGCTTAGGTTTTTGCTATTTTTCTTCAGAATTGGAATTTATAGAATTATTTAATTAATATATACAAGATGAGCATGATAAATTCATTTTTCTGTATGTTCTTTTTCTGTAATATTAGAAAGGAGAGTATTACCAAATCTCCATCCTTGAGTTTAATTTTATTTATTTTTTAATTTACTCATTGCTTTTATAAATCTTATTGTAAAAGGGTTGAAAAAGTACGTGCGAAGGATGAGAATGGTTACGATTGGAGTGATAATTGCAATATTAAACAAAAACCAAAATTTATAATCCTTCCTAAATGGAATTAGAATCATATTTAATTCCAGTAAAACAAATAGTTAATCTGACACATATGGCTTTTATATGATTTTTTATAATTTGAATATGCTATTTTGGGGTCAATCTGTTAAGAACAAGTTTACATAGCATCTAATTGAAGATATATGAAGACTCGTTTGCAAAAACCGATGTCATTTGACATCAGTTTTATAGATTTGATGTCAGGACCAAAGCTTTTATAGAAAAGAGGTTAAAGCGAAAAACGTTATTTCAAATGACGTTTTTTTGTGTCTATCGTGTCCTCCTCGAAGCTGCATCAATAGAGATAAGGTGGAATGGCATTTCTAAAAGTGCAACTTGAAATGACGCTTCCCATCCGAGTGCCCGAGCCAATCCTCCCCTTCGGCCCTCCACCCAAGCCAGCCCTCACCTTTGCGCTTTCCTATCGCCTGAGCGATCCCTTTCCCTCTGGGAGCCTATCCTTCATCCCCATCGAGAGCCCTCCTCCCCTCCCCTCTCTTGATATTTCAGGTAAGTTTTTTTTTTTTTTCCTTTGAATCAATTCATGGCATTTTGATTCATGTATATCTGCTTTCAATGCATGTCTTGATCCATGTAATCTCTACAGAAAAGAAATAATATATTTATCAATTTGATAAAATTCATTTTGTATGTGCATCTTGTGCTCATGTATAACAACATGAATGTTGACTAGAGCATTGTGACTCATATATCTGGCAAGCAACGAAAGTTTACCTAATTGAATATAGGCAGTTCCCGTATAACTGCTTATTATATTTAAATATTAAGTTAATAGACAATTGGATTAAACTTGTCTTTTATGACTTGTGTATTGCTTACATGTACTGGTTGGATATTGGCAGAGTTGATTGCTAGCATGCAGTGGTAGATAACTCAAATTCTAAAAGAGGTTCTAATATACAAAACCATATATTGAACAAGATTTGTCAGTATATATCAGTTTTTGACTTGGTAATGGTGCTGCAGGTGCTAGTGTAATTCTTCAATTATCAAGACACAGGTTATGTCTAAATCTATGAACACATCTATAGTTAATTATTTAAAAAAAAGCCATGATTAACATAAAATAACATAAAATACAAATGATTTATTTAACTTTTTTATATATTTGCTTCCTACTTTCAAGAACTGACTTCAATTAACAAGGAAGTGGTTCCATTGTTGACCATCACATTTCTATCATTTTTATTAGATAATTCATATCATATTGTGCTTTGTAACTCACTACCGTTGAAGCTCATTTAAGATGCCTTCACATGTGCAACAAAATGGATCTCCTCGTGCAAACATAGTGCAAATTTAGAATAGATATATATGCCTTTTTAATTTTTTACTTGCTTATGTTATATTTTATTTGCTTAACTCTTCTACTTATGTGATGTTTTAACTTGTTTTGACAGATTAGTATATACGCAATGAATCGAACGAGTTCCCTGACCTCCTAGATGGGGTTATGGTACTTAGATTGCTGTGCTTAAACTAATTGTTTGTAAACATTATTTTGCTTAATATATCGATATATTTTAATTTATTGAGATGTTTGTTATTTAATTGTTGTGATGATTTTTGATTGATCGAGGTGTCCTTTTATTGTTGCCCTATGAGACATCATTTTTTTTTTCATGTTGTTGATGACATATGTAATGTTGCTTCCATAAATATTTGAATAGAGTTTCAGAAGTGTTTCAGATGTGTTTTAAAAGTGTATTAGATGAGTTCTTGAAGAGTCTCAAAAGAATTCAAAAGTATATTAGAGCATCTCAAAAGAGTTTCAGAAGAGTTTCAAAGTATATCAAAGCATTTCAAGAGACTTTCGGAAGAGTTTCGGAATAGTTTCAAAAGTGTATCAAAGCATTTCGAAAGAGATTTATAACAATTTCAAAGTGTTTCAAAAGAGTTTTAGAAGAGTTTCGGAAGAGTTTCAAAAGTATATCAAAGTGTTGGGTACGAATGATTATGGAACAATAAGATCATGTTGTTTGATTACGCTAAAATGATCATATACAATGATAATTCAAAATTTTAATAATAATAATATATATGACATAGTATATAAAATAAATATTATATTATTACATAATATCATATATTATGTAATAATATTATAATATAATATCAAATGTTAAGATATTAAATTAAATTATATTAGTTATCTTTTATTTATAATATTTTTTTTGATAAAATAGATATTACTATTATATTGTCATATAATATAATAATATTATATTATATGAAACCATGTGGACAATTGAAATCAAAAGAAGTGTTTCAAAACTATTTAGTCTAACAATAGTTTCAGAAGTATTTCAGAATTGTATCAAAAGAGTTTTAAAAGGATTTTAGAAGAATTTCATAAGAGTATCAGAGAGTTTCAGAATAGTTTCAAAAGAGTTTTGGAAGAGTTTCAAAAGAGTTTTGAGCATTTCAAGAGTTTTAGAATAGTTTTAAAAGTGTATCAAAGCATTTCAAAGAGTTTCAAATGTGTATCAAAGCATTTCAAAGAGTTTCAAAAAAGTTCAACTTCAAATAAACAAACCTAAGAACATGCTTATAAGAGCTATAGCAACAATGACTTCACTAATGAGTAATATTTTATAAGATGATCCCGTTACAAACGTTAGAGTGATGCAATTGAAAGGAAAAGTTCATCTTCAAATAAACAAACATAAGAACACGTAAATAACATGAAACACAAGTCATCCAATTTTTTACAATGAAATAGTAGAAAAGACATAATATTTAAACATACTAGTTTCATTGAGCATACATAATTAATTCAATAGTACATGAATTTAGGATCCTGAAGGTTTAGCATTTACATTAGGATAACGACATCTAGAATGACCCGTTTTCCTACAAGCACTACAATGACTACTACTTTTAGGCTGAACCTCATCCATTTCATTAGGAATCTAGGTTGACTTTGGCTTTCCTTTTTTTTGGCTTGAGACAGTTCTGATTAAGAATGCACGTGAATGGCATCTCCATCCAGTAGTCTCCATGGGATAACAGGTTAAACTCCCCACCCCATGCATTTATATAGGTGCCAACATTGTATACTTCGTTAATAAGAGGCGTTGTATCTATGCCAATCTCCTGGTACACTGCTAAGATATGTGTATATGAATATTATATATTATTTATATATTGTTCACTTTTCATATGAACAATTTTGGTCAATGAGTGACACATTCTGAACATTTCCTTCACTCTTGAGAGCTTCACTTGACTTCTTTGTCACAACTTCATATGTAGCTCTTTGCATATTGTATCTGAATACTCTGTGTTCATTAGCTTTGGCCTAACCTTCAACAAGCTTAATTGAAATACGAGGAGTGAAGAAGTTATTTCGATTCTCCTGCATAGATCAGGTGGCTTTCACGCGTCTCGTATTGAAATACTTAATGAAATGATAAATGTCACCTGAACATCAACTGTAATTGACACATTTCTAGCTCCTCTTAGCACACTATTAAATACTTCTGAGAGATTTATTATTAGAATACCATAATGAAAGGCCCTCGTCACGTGCCATTGTCCACTTCTCTGGCTCCAACTCTGATAGCCAAGTCTAAGCTTTTGCATTGACTCTCTTAATCTGTTCCATACGAAAGTTATACTTCTAAAGCTGATGTTTGCTCCCCACTTTTTATACTGCTCTTTTCAATTGAACATTTGAGAATCTTAAGTTAAAATTACTGTAGACATGTTTCAAACAATAGCGATGATAAGCTCTTGGTGGAGCCCATCCAATTTTGTTTTCAGCTATGGCATTTGGTACACCTAAATGTCGGTTGAAAATAAGACAAATATCATTTCTGTCTTTCACAATATGCCTTCCGAGCCTTAACAGAAATTAGCTTTAGTTAGCAGTACACTCTTTATCTACAATTGCAAAGCTAGTGAAAATATCTTATTATCAACATCAATGCTTGTCGCAATAAGCATCTTTTTCCTATACTTTCCATAAAAATGAGATCCATCAATAGAAATCACTGAGCGACATTACTGAAACCCCTCAATGGATGGTTGAAATGCTCAGAATACATAATTCAGGACATGTATAGAAGAACTCGCTTCATTGTAGAAATCCCAACAGACTACTTTTTCAAGGTTTGCATTCTGTAGTGCAAGCATGTATTTAGGTAACTTAGCATATGATGATTCCCATTCACTAAATATATCAATCAATGCTTTCTGCTGCTTCCTACGCCATACGTTGGAATATGAAACGGTATAATGAAATTGTTCTGCCATAGTTGCAATGATAGCTTCAATATTCATACTTGGATCTTTCTTCACAATATGTCGAATAGCATAGCTACTAACTCAAGAACTAATATGTTTGTGATCTCGAGTTAAATTATTGAATAAACAGGACTACAGCCTCTTGTACCTTATGATCTCAAAAAATCTATGCTTGTTCAACTTTGTAGCACGCAACCTTCATTGATAGCTCTGGGCATTACTTGAAGAGGTACATTTCATAGACTAGAATGATTTCTTCAACTCCACTACATTATATGTGCAATACTTCTTTATATGATAAATTTCATATGCTCTCTTCAGTTTATCTTTACTAGTAAACAACAATCTTGTAGCCAACGCAATCATTGATGAATTTCAAAATTGAGAATTAAAAGGTAACTCTCTCTGAGTACAAACCCATCGCCCATCATTCAAATTCAAGTCATAATAAAATTTTTGTATTTGATCATATGTAAAGGCTTCATGATCATGCACCTGAGTTAGAATAGTTTCTAGATGACTATATACAAGAATGAAACTACAGTCAGTTTCATGAACTATAACATCTCCATGTGACTCTTCATTTTCATCTGGCTCTTCCTTAGAGTCATCATGTTGGGGCTAATAGTTATCATCCGCACTCTTGTCTGACTCAATTCCCTAACTATCAGTATTGAACTGATTGTTTACCACATCATCACTTTACATTGCTAGCATAATTCCTTCAATCATTGAGAATGACACTGGAGTCCTGATCTACTACTAAGCTATAGAAGAACTATCTTGAACATCCTCTGTATGATCAATACTGCATGGCTCTAAAGCATCATTCTTGAAAACATATAATTCAACATACCGATAATCTACAAATTTGGAAGGAAATATCAACATTTCTTCCACATCGTCGTTCTCTTCAATTGAATAAAGCACATATTTCTGATGCAATGTTGGAGATCTTCACATCAATCTCAAAATATATCTTTATACTGGAACCTTGAGGACACTATATACCCGCTCAACCAACTCAGTATAACGTGTTCCCGTGCTCAATCTAAAACTTTTGTGTGAAGGTTGATTATACTATATCCCATCTAAGCCATGTTCAACTGATCCATCATAATAGAGCAGAACTCTTACAGTTTTTATCTAAAAAATTGTGTTCAAAATTTATCTTGGATCAGCTACAAATAAACTAAAAATTATATATGCATATATTTCTGAAGCATTTAACATTTAAATATATACGCACATTTTTAATCTCATCATCATTCTTGTTATAATATTTAAAATAAAAAAAACAAATAAAATCCATGTACATATGATCAGTAAAATAAATCATTCTAAATTTTTTTTAAAAAAATCATTTCTCCTCCTCAATAAAACCTTATATGTATCTAAAAATTTTTACTTGGAATTCTAAGCAAATAAAAAAATTTAAAAGCAGGTTTACTTTGTTAGATTGCAAGAAACTAAGTATACTTTGCTAGATTACAGGTATACTTCAAGTTTCACATATATAACCCTAAGTAACAATAACAACAAATAAAAAAATTATCTAAAAAAACTAGGTATACTTTCCTAGATTGCAAGAAATATAACATAATTACTCTTATGAAAGAAAGAAAACTAAGAGATCAAGAAGAAGAACCGTACCTCTTAAGAGGAGAAGATAGGTGTTTTGGGTGACTTGTAAAAATTTGGATAAGGGCTGATCAGGATAAGGGCTGGCCCGGAGAAGAGGAGAAGAGGAGAAGAGAAGAGAAAAGAAGGGCGATCGTGATAAGGGCCAAGGAAAGTGCCACTTAGAATAATGCTTTTAAAAGTGCCATTCTGAGTGGCGCCACTTAAAATGGCGCTTCTAAGAAGTGCCACTTCCAATGGCGCTTTGAGAAATGCTGCTTTTAGAAGCGTCATTCCAAGTGGTGCTTCTCAAAGTGCCACTTAGGGATGGCAATTTTTTTTGTTTTCCTATTTATCCGATCGGTACCATTTTTAACGGATCGAAGAATCCCTGATTTAAACGACTTAATGGGTGACGAAGATTTTTTGTTAACGGCTAAATGGGTAAACGGTCCGGAGACAGTATTCTTTGCCCCATCCCCGTTTATCCATCTCCATCCCCGTTAGCTTTATATAATATATTTAAATTTTATATATTAATATATTAAAATTTTAAAATTTAAAATAAGTAATATATATATGTTTGACTCAATGATTCTTGCTTTTCCTTATTTCACGCAACCAATATGAAGTTCTGAACCTACTCCATCATCTTCAATCGCTGATCTGAACTCTAAAGTTCTGAACCTACTCCATCGTCTCCAATCGCTGCCTCATCGATGCCCTTCAATGCCTTTTTTTTTCTTCGGTACGTTCATCTCTTTCCTTTATTTCTAAAAGAAAGATATCTTTTTATTTTTGTTTTGAAATTTGAATGTATTCTTTTTTACGGTTGTTACGTTGGAAATCTTCGTTTTCTGATTTTTTTTCCCTTATTGGTTGTTAGTGATTGATCTATCTTATCCTAAAAATTTTTATTTTTTTAATTTTTAATAAATTATAAATTTAATAAAATAATTTTATTTTTTTATTTAAACGGGTAACTGGGTACCCGTTTGCCCGGCTGGGATCCCCATCCCTCATTACGTTAACTATAACGGCTTAACGGGACGGAAACGAGGATATTTTTTCTAACGAGGATGGGGACCGGTATAGATTGTCGTGGACCGGGCCATTGCCATCCCTAGCGCTACTCACCTCCCTCACTCACCTCCCTCCTCCATTGATGCGGCTTCGGGGAGGACATGATGGATGCAAAAAAAGTCATTTGAAACGACGTTTTACACTTTAACCTCTTTTCTGCAAAAACTTTGATGCCAATACCAAATTCACAAAATTAGTGTCAAATGACACCGGTTTTGCAAACGACTTGATATATGAAAGATGAATAAGAATATTGACCCATATAAAATAGAAATTTGCTTGTTGGAATTTTTGTTTTAAGTTGTCAAAATAAAAACTTGAAATACATTTAAGAGTCTTATTCTTACGAATTAGACAACAACATAAAAGGTTAAATTTATTCATAAACTTTTTAAATTTTATTTACCATATATGGTATAATTTTTTGCTTCTAATTAGTGGTTATGGAGCTACCTTATAATTATCATATGAAACATGAGGAATGAAATTCAATACAAATCTATATAATCTGATCTACCGTGTTAACACTTAAAATTTTTCTCAAAATCATTATAATTTATGATATTATTTTTATTTTTATATAATGATCATAAAACCATTCTAAGGTGAATATTAGAAACATTAAATATTTCAGCCCAATTATAATGTATTATGGTATTAAGGCTCAAAATTCATGTCTAAAATTCATATTTTTATATAGCAATCAATTATGGTGGTATTTTGTCATCAATATGTAAAATCTAAAAAATTAAATTCAGTGACATGTTTTTATATTAATTATATAAAAAATTTAAATTTTATATTTTTATATGGTGACTACACAGCTGTGCCTGTGATTTATTCTTTTGTCTTTATTTCTTATCTTCATGATTTCTTTTGGACAATCTCTAAGTAATTAAAATTTGGCTAAACTATAGTATTAACCTTCGAATTTAGGGGGTTGTGTCACTTTAATTTATGAGCTTCAAAACATTGTAAAAGTGATCTTGAACTTTTCTTTTTGTTTCACTTTGATCCTTATCGTTAAGCAGGAAAGACATTGTTTAATTTACGTGGCAGCATACATGGCATCCAAGTAACAAAATTAAATTTAAAATTTATAATTAATTCGTTAATCCACTAACCCAATATTTCATAATCTTCTTCTCTCCCTTTCCACGGTCGCTCTCCACCTTCCGTCGTGCTCCCCTTCGTCCATCCCACCCTCTTTGCCTCCGCCATGGTCCATTCTCACTTATGTCGTGGACTTCTCCCTCACTAACAATAATAGATGATGAGAAACAAATGACGAATGTCGAGGAGCTTTCCATCCCTCACTTCCATGAGAAAGAAGGTTGCGGGGAAGGGAGGGGGTGAGGGACATACCCCCTCCCCTTCATTCCTCTCGTAGTAGGGGATGGGGAGTCGAGGGATGGACCCTCCCTCCCCTTCGTCCCCATGCAGGAGGGGAGGGGGGGTTGCCTCAACCCCCTAAACCTCCGTCCCTCACATAGGAGGAGATGGGGGACTTTGGGGATTAAGGGATGGAGGGGAAGTAGGGTTGAAGTGTTGACTTTTTAGCCCATTTGAGAAAAGTTTTAAAATAAATAAATAAATAAAGGATAACGGCGCTTGGAGAACGCTCGCTAGCGAGCGTTCGCGGAACGCTTCCATGCCTTAATTCCATGAACGGCGTTCCATCTTTCTTTCCGTTTCGAGAGGAATGGTAACAAAGGCCTAATGGTCAAAAATATTATATATATATA